>BOPN01000506.1:0-30000 GCA_017312705.2 Penaeus japonicus
CCTTCTCTCTCCTCTCCTCTCCTCTACTCTCTCTTCAAGATTATTTATCTTCTATGGTTGTTATATTTATTTGTTTTTCTACATGTTAATTCTTTATTTTTTCACTATAGCACAAAGGGAAGATTCTGCCTTGGATTGAGATTGTCAGACTTCTGTCCAAAAAAGCCGCAGAGACAGAGTCGGTGTATCTCTTTCGCAATGTTAGGAAAATATGTAGAATGTGAGTATTTTCATTCTTTTCTCATTTTTTTATATTTGTTATATTGAATTTTTAGATAGTTGTATCAAATTATTGTAAAAGTTCTGTATGTATTGCTTATAATGATAATGGCAATTGTAATGTTGTGATTCTTATTGATTTGCTATTTTTTATGTTAATTTTCTAGTTTCTTTTGTTAGCATGTTTTTTTTTATGAAATTACTTTTGTTACTTTTAGAATCAAAAAGAATTGAAAATTAGATATACTATTAGAACTTGTTAATAAGTTAACTGTATAATAGAGTACAGAATCAGCTGCATTAATGACAGTAAAAGATTTTTAGTCTTTTGAAGTGAAATTAGTCTGTAATTTCTTTCAAAATAACCTTTTTCTTGTTGACAGCAAATTGACAGAAACAGTGAAACAGGGCCTGAGTCTCCCAAAAAAATCATGTCAGAAGTACTGTGACCTTATAACTAGTCTCCTGACTGAAATGCTTTACATTTTTGAAGACACTGTAAGTAATACTTTGTTATGTTATGCCTGCAGCATTTTGTGATGGCATTACTTAGTTTTCAAGTAGGAATTATTTTGAAGTACATATTTCTATTACTATTAATAGTAATTGATTCAATTTCCACCATTTCATTCAGTAGTCTCTATACTGTAACATTGGAATGAGAGAGAGAGAGAGAGAGAGAGAGAGAGAGAGAGAGAGAGAGAGAGAGAGAGAGAGAGAGAGAGAGAGAGAGAGAGAGAGAGAGAGAGAGAGAGGAGATGGACTGTAAGAGAAAGAAGAATAGTGGATAGGAAGGGATAGAGGATTGATTGAGAGGAGTTGAAAAGTGGGAACAAGAAATGAAGTATAAAAAAATGAGAGAAAAAGTAAGGAAGAAAAAGAGAAAAGGTCATAGTGTTTGATATAGAAGTATGTGTAGAAACTATTAATGTTGACTAGCTTTCTTTTTTCAGGATTTACCTTTGGTAGACACAAATCAGCTGTCATCATACTTCCTTTCTGCAATAATTGACTTGAATTCCCCCTCCGTTGTGTGAGTTTACAATATGTTCAAGAATTTTGTGAAAGTACAGCTGAAATTGGAACATTTCTTTTATATTTGATCACAAAATGAAAGATTTAACCAGAGAAACATCATTACAGGAAAGGCAACGAGGTGGAAGCTGTGTCTAGGATCTACATAAAAATAACTCTGATGATGGGTAAGATATTCTTTTCAAGTCTGAAAGCAGTGTGAGCTATGATCAAAGAGTGCCTTGTCTTTGATAGTTATATTTTATAGTAATGTTGTCAGTCAAATAAACTTGCTTCTATGTATGCACTGATAGAATTATATTCCACTTCTTTTGGTTCATTTCATCTTTCCCATCTCTTTTCCCTTTTCCTCTCCTCTTCTTATCTTCTTAATATTCTGTTTTCTCCCCTTTATTTATTTTTTTTTTCCTTCAATGCACAGTATAACTAGGTGTCTATCATTGGGGAGGGGGCACTAGTTAAGCAATTGAAACAAATCCATACAGCTGGGAGTTTGTTTGTTTTTGGAGGTGGAGGTTAAGAAGATTTTGGTCTTTGACCAATTTCATTTGGATGCACATACTAAACTGAACCATCATATTGCTAGAATACAACTGTTTGGCCTTTAGTACTGCCTTTGGATCACAAAAAACAGGAACTATTTTATATATTTATCTTACCATTCATTTAACAGAGGCCTTATCTAAATTAAATGTCTGTTAGCTAATTACATTTTTGGAATATGTTATACTTCTAATTACATTTTTGGAATATGTTATACTTCAATTTAGATTAACACCATGTGTTAAATTTTCACCGATCTCTTTCCTTCCTTATTCCTCTCTCCCTTCCCTTTTCTCTCCTCTCTTTATTCCCAGCCTCCACCTATGCCCTTCCCCTTTGTTTTTATAATAGGAGTATTAACAATTAATTAGCTTTTTCCTTGTTGATATGACTCAGAAAGAATTGAATTGCCATTTCAGGTTCATCTCCAGACCTCATCTTGGATACACTCTTCCAATGTAAAACACTCATCTTCAGTAGTATAAGGAATCCGGTTATTTTTATACCTCTCATCAAGTACGTAAATTCGTGATCGCTTTCCTGCGATACATGAATTATATATTTTGATAAAGTCCTATCATAAGTTTAAAAGTATTTATGAGTGGCCAGCATTCTAATTTTAAATTATGAAATATGATATGAGTATAATCAATCCTTAAACCTGTTTATTAAATTACTTTTGTTACTTTTTGAATTATACATGCATTATCCACTGGGGTTTTTGTTTTTACTTATTTTACACAGCTCCACTTGCTCTTAGTCACCAAGGAGTCAATTTAGCAGGCCTACACAACATTACCTGTTTTTCTCAATTCCTTTTTTTTTTTGTGAAAAATTTAACTACTGTTGATATTATTTTCATTAACATTAAGATGATAATAATAATAAGAAAAGATATTTGCCAATCTTGTTAGAAACAATGGAAGATAATGATAATAGTTTTTTACAAAATTTCAAGGAATGGGGTAAACAGGTGAGGTCCGGTTGGCTCTTTGGTGCCTTTATATATAAAAAGAAATAAACAAAACCATAGTGGATGGTGCATGTCTCCTTCATCAATAAATGTGAAGAAAGGGAAAAGATATTTGAAGACTATGTTAAATATTTACTCTTCACTTCTTTTATAGTTGCTTAGGAAATCATCTAAAGTTAGGCCTATTGCATAACTTGCATTCTTTTATTTGAATTATAGCAAACAATCTGGAACTTAAACAACTGAATATCTTCTAGCTTTGACAAGCAGAGCTATGTGCAGTGATAAGTTTGCCTCTTTCATAAGTATTTCAACAATATCATTGATTTTATTCCTGATAACTGATTTTTCAATTATGAACTCATCTGTATCATTAATAAAATTGTTGATCATTTGACTAGATATTTGTTTTAAGGATAAAGTGGTCATCACAGAGCTGTTTTTGTGTGTATGTGAAACTTTAATAATTTTAAGTGAATATCATAACTAAAACTAAACGGGAAACAAATTATTAAGATTTGACTACATTAGGATTACTGGATTTAAACCTTACTTTCTTTCAGGAGAGTCTTCAACACATTCAGGGTACAAGCTTCTTTAACCCCAAAGCTGTATCTGAAGTTCCTGTTATTAGGGAAACTTTGGCTCTTTATGGAAGAAAAGTCACAGGTATGTTTTTTTCAGTAGTAAAGTTTTACTCTTTTTTCATCATTAACCCATTGCCAACAGGTGTCTTGATGTACATGTTGCAGGAGCTTTGGCCTGATGACAGGCGTCATGACGTAAATGACGTTCGGGAATTTTGGATCATTGTGCTATTTTATTGTGCTATGAATAAGGAGTGAGTGATAATGACAATTGCAGTCATAATTACTATAATTACCATAATATTAAGCTAGCTTAACGTCCAAAACCTAGATGGTGACTCAAACCATCCATACCCAGTGTCTAATATGTGCTCCTGTGCCAATAGGGATGCCTTTTACTGTGGCGCTCACAGTCATAAACACAGGTTTTCTTCCTTTTCCCTACCTCTTCATGTTATCTTGGTTGTAGATGGTTATATGTTTCGTATTCATTCATGACATCACACAAATGCGAAGAAACAAAGTTGCTTTTTGTCCTCCCATAAAACAGCAATACTTCTATCACACTGAGAATAAAGAAAATATAAATATGAATGAATCATATACTAAAATTTTAGTCAACTGCATCAGTGAAAGAGCTTGTCATATGGCACATATAAGTCTCTAAACTCAATAAAACGTACAAAAAATAAAACACAAAAGCGGCTCTAGTTTTATAATGAGTGACTGAATGAGAGTGGGAAAAGTCAAGGTTTGTTGTGTGAAGTTGCCTTGCTCTGAAATAAAATTCCATCTTGGAGACTGGGCAAGCGAATCTATCCCCTGGCAGCAATGGGTTAAGAGCTAAACTGGAGCAGTTAACCCATTCACGCCGGGGTAATTCCGGCTCTGAATGGTCGTAATGCTGTTTTTTTTTAAAGCATAAGCCTTAAAGCCTTGAGATTCTCGGACGCACAAGCCGCGAGCCTGGGCTGCCTGCTCACTTACCCTGAGTGCCGGCTTTGCCCAGATATCTCGTCACTGGCGTCTGACACAAAAACCATGAAACGTGTCAGCATGTCATCTGGTGCGAATGGGTTAATCCATTGACAGTGGATGGCATAATTTACTGCATAGGCAGAGTCGGTCATAGACGTGGATGGCACTGGGCCAAACAACATAAATCCGCCACACGACTGTATACATATTTTATCAAAACTGCGACCAATGATTTAACAGCAAGCCTTCATTCTCAAGCTGCTGTACTCCTAGTATTTCAACTCACTATTACCAGGAAATGATACGTCAAACAATTAGATCAGAGTTGTGTCAGATCATGCAGAGTGTGTGGTTATGATATTGATATGGAATGCTAGTCAGGCAGAAGATAGTCATATAAACTGTACATTATCTACTGTATATTGTATATGCTGATATACTGAGTTTAACTTTTTTTTTTAGGATAAACAGTCCCCCTACCTGTTATTTGTTCAAAAGATATGACTGTTCTAGGTTGAGGTTCATTGGTCATTCTAAGTTTGGTATTTGCTCTTTCAGCTTCCAAGCACAAGGATGTACATTGTCAAATCGCTGCCCATGCCGAAGTCCTTTAGAGAGTGGGCATGTCAGAACCGGATAGATTGGCTGAAAGAGGAGGACTTCAAAACAAATATGATCCTGAAGAAAATGACAGTCTCAGCCACTCTGAATGTAAGTGTGTAGTGCTGAACTTGACTTGTTTTATAGTGTCATTTTGAAATACTGGACTTATTGTTTGTTTATTGAATACTTTGCTTGCTTTTCTCTGTTCATTTTACTGTCATATGTATATGACATTTTTGCAATGCATGTTAGCTTTTATATATATCTTTAAAAAATTTAAAAATCTTCATCATTGATTGTATTTTTTCCTCTCAGATTTTGCGTGAAAGACGACATACAGAACCACCACAAACGCTCCCTCTTGAGAAAACAAATAGGAAGAAGAATAAGAAGAAGAACAAGAAAAAGAACAAGACGAAACTTGATCAAGAAAAGAAAACCAGTGAAGAAGATAATGTTAAAGCAAATGTCACAAAGAATAACAAAGGGAAGGAGAAAGCAAAGCAGGAGAAGATTCAGAAGAAAAAGAGAGATGCAGGTAAAGGAAAAGAGGATTCAGTTTCAAAGAAAGAGACTGAAGAGATCATGAAAACGGATGAAGTTATGGAACAGGAGAATGTAAATTCTGGAAATAGTGCAGCAAAGCAAAGGGAAAGAGAAGGGGATGAATTCCTTAGAAAGATCAAGAAGCAGAAGGTTCAGTGTAGCCAGAAACAAGAAGAAAAGAGTGAAGGAACAAATAGTGAAAATCTGTCTTGCGGTTCCAGTGAGAAAAAGTTGAAGAATAAGAAGCGAAAAAATCTTGAAGAAAATACTCCCATTTTGGTCAAAGTGAAAAAGGTCTCAGACAGTGATGAAAAGCTTTTAGAAAGTCATACAAAGGTTCAGGAAGGAAAGAAGCAAGCAAAAAGAAATCTAGAAGCTGTTGTTGATGAGAATGTGGAGAGGATTGATAGAAGGGAGAAGAACAATACAATGTTGCAAGTTACTTCTGAAAAAGTTAGGACAGACAAGTATGTAAAAGCTGTTCAGAAGGTAACTCACAGAGGAAAGGAAGCAGAAAGACATACAGATGCAATTCCAGTTTTAGAAAGACAAATTCACAAAAACATAGTGAAAACTGTGGAAAAGAATCAGCATGTAACAAAGGGAGTCAAGGGATTAACCAGCATGGGTGAAGTGATGGAGGAAGCAGCTGCAACAGTGATTGAGGGCAAGGTAGTTAAAACTCCAGAGGGGAGTAAAAAGCTCTGCCACTCCAATGAAGCTGCCACTGGTGAACATATTAAGATGCTGAAGACATTACCAGTTATGACTGGATTAAATGATAAAGTTCACGAGAAGAAACAGATAGACTTTAGTCCATCTAGTGGAAGAAGTGAAGAGAGAGTGGCTAGCCCCAGGGAGAGGAAAGTAAGCCTGACACGAGAAGATATCATTGAAGTGCGTCAGAGAATGAGACGTAATAGTGTTAGCTTTATTGTCACAGATTTGCCTCCAAGAGAGGAGAGAACCCCAGGAAAATTGAAGTCACCCTACCAAGAAACATCTAACAAAATCTCTAGCAAAATTGCCCAAAGTCCATCAGGGATGACTTTTGAAGTGTTTGACATTGACAATGACGATGATAATGAAAGTGGAGACTCAGATGAAGCATCCAGTATCAGAGCATCAGCTGAGGAGCCTGAAGAGGCAAGTAACATGTTTGGCGAAGCTGAAGAGAATGATACTTCCGATATTATTGAGGTTTCTGAAACTGACTCTGTAGTAACTGCAACACATACCCCTAAGAAGCCTTATGGTGTTCTTGAGAATGCCAAAGAAAGAGAAAATGAATTGGACTCTGAACTGGAAATTGTTGAAGTGATTCAAAACAAAGAACCCACTGAGTCTCAGCAAGATGAAGATGGACTTGAAAATTCCTCAGATGTAGATGAAGCTTCTGGGTCAGACTCGGACATCATTCCATGTGATGAGACAGAGAAGATGTTTACAGATGAAGAAAATAAACATTACCATGATAAACTGATTGCACAGGAACTAAAGAGAAAAGCAGAAAATATACTAGAAATGGATAATTTGGAATTCCAGAGGAAGATGACAAAGGAGAATGGTCAGCATGTCAGTAATGGAGATGATATTGAAGACGATGACACAAACAAGAGAAAGTGTAAAGTAGTAAATACTGGATATAATTCCACTGACCATAATGAAGAAAAACAGGGAAGTGAAGAAAAAGACATTGAGGAAGAAAGTGATGGGGATATGGAAGTACTCCTACAGACAATTGCCAGGGATACTGGCAGAATAGCTTCTGTCAGTGGATGTAAAGAAATTTTGTTACCAAAAAAGAATATTCATGATAAATTGGAAGAAATCAAGGCTGGTGAGAAGGAAGGCAAAGAAAAAGAAGTTGATGAAGCTGATAACAAAAAGGTGATGTTGAATGGCCCTGCAATTTCCACAGATGGAAATTGCAAAAATCTTGCAGTGGATTTGGACAGCAATAAGGTGAATGGTACTGCACCCATGAAGAGTCCAGTTCTGTTCCAAGATGATGTACCCTCACAGATGCCTGTAGAGCCAATGACAGCCAGTATAGTAGCGACAGATTTAGAAAATGGAAAAGATGAATATAGTGATCCAAGATCTGAAAATAAAGAACTTCCCAAAAACTGCAAGAAAATTGACACAAATGGTGAGAATGTAAAGAGTAAAAGTCCAGGGAATATCAGTAAGGTTGAGAATAAGGTTGTAGACAATGAGGCTTTCAGATCAGAATCACCCGATTTAGAACCACTCAGACTTGATATTGAGTCACCAGACAAGCCAGATATTTCTCCAGATAATGAAACTTCTTTACTGAGAGATCGTGCTTCAGGCACACCTGCACCACTTTTAAAAGATTCAGTACCTGTGGATTCTGTTGAAGAGGATTCAGAGTCTACCGAAGGGGCTGATGAAGCCTATGAAGCCAGTAGTGATGCTTCAGAGGACCCTGCACCAAAAGTTCGCAAAAGGACAAGATCATTACGGAGAAATCTTATTTCTCATTCTGTTTTGCAAGATGCCTCAGATTCTGATGTTTCTCCAATAAGAAGTAGGAGAAGTCGAATGACTTCTGAAGTGACAACTACTACAGGAAAGGAATCTCCCCAAAGAAAGAGGACACAGAGTTCTTGTTTAGAAATAACAAAGCCTTGTCCAGATACTTTGGAAATAGAACAGGTTGATTTAACACCTAATGAAAAGGCTAATGATACAAGTATGAAATCCTTAAATGAGGTTGTGTGTGATGTTCATCAAAATATTAGTGAATGTGATTCTTTGTGCAGCTTAGAAACTATGCAGGACTCCACAGGTACTCATATTACCAGTGAAGACACTTCATTTATGATAAATGATGTGAAAGGGTCACACAGCATATCCTCAAGTACAACACCTATTGTATCTGCTTCAGGAACTCCAATTAAGAATGTCATAGATACTACATCATTCCCTACCACAAGACGTTCCACAAGACTAGCTGCAAGTTCAACCCCTGAAAAAGCAAAGACACAGAGGCGATCACTGCCTTCAGGTGCAATGTCGGATGCGATTGTCAACACAAAAAGCTTAGCAACAAGAGTTCTGACAAGAAATGTAAGACAAAAGTCAGTATCTGATTCTGAAGTCCACTCAAAGCATACACTTCAGCATAATCTTGTTGATGTGAAAGGGAGTCCAAAGGCAACTGAAAAATTGGAAAACAATAGTACATCAATTACAAAGTACCCTGAAGAAGAAATAGACTCTGACAGTTTATCTTTAGGATTGGATGGAAATTTCAGTTCTTCTAGTATCTCATGTAGCCTCTTGCAGATTGAGGAGGAATCCCTAGCAGAATATGATATTAATAAAGAGCAGATGCAAACAACTGGAAAAGACTTGAAAAAATATGACTCAAATGCAGCTGCTTCTAGTGAATCTCAGACCCAAGAGAAGGAACAAGAGAAAGTAGTAGCAGCACATTCAGCAGAATACTTGCACGAGGGGTCAGATGCCACTGAGTCTGATATTACATGTCATATTTCTGATTCTGAAAATCAAGTAAAAATAAGAGATGAAGAACCTGTGGCAGCAGTTTATTGTGATCAACTAACAAAAGGAGAATCAGATCACCATGAAGTAGAAGCTTGTTTACCAGAAGATGTTGATGAAGAACTTGAGGTTCTTTCCACATCTGGCATTGATGATACTGAAGATTTATCTTACAATTTGCCCAGCTCTTTCACACCCAGTAAAGATGAGGATTTAGAAAGTCTTGAAACACAAATGACAACTCCAAAATCCTACACTAGGTTAAGATCTTTGTCTCAACGTAGATCAGGTGGAAAGGGTTCTAAGAAAGATGATAGAGTCAGTGACCTTCAATTTGATTCTCCTCACCTTTCTTCTCCGAAAGTAAAAGCTCAGCTGGTCTCAGAAGCTGTCTTGAGTAAGGAAGTGTTAATAAGCCCAGAAGTCAGTGATGAAGAGTGTGAGTTGGTATCACCAGGAGGGAATGAGACTGACCTGCCAAAGGACAATTTCTCACTGCCTGGAGGTCTTGACCCGTCGACGCCAGTAAGCCGCAGGAACAAGAAAAAGAATGGAGGTGGCATTAGATCTCCTCAGAAAGTGATTCCAGAAGAACAGGATGAGACTACTACTCAGGTTACTAATGTTCCTGGGTCACCAAGTAAGACATCTCGAGCTCCGAGGACCAAGATGATTACAGCAAAATCGCCTAAAGCAGCTGAAAATGCTGAAGAAAGTTCGGATATAACTGTTTTGGAACAGAAATCTGTAAATACAGAAATGGAGGGCAAAATAAAATCCCCTGCGAAAAATGTATTGGTGGAACCATGTGAAGAAGTCAGCTTGGTTAAACCTCCCTTATTAGAAACACCAGCAACTACTCCATCTCCAAGAAGAAATTCTGGCAAAGGCCAGAGCTCAGGGTTGAGTGGTCAACCAGCCTCAGATGGTGATACAGAAATTTCTGTTGTTAAACAGTCAGATGATGCGAAAAATGTAGTAAGTGAACAGCAGACGAGCTCTAATTTGGACACAGAAAATAACTATTCTCCAGTTAAAACAAGGAGGAACAGAAGGTCATCAATTGCAGTTATGTCCTCAGAAGTCAAGCCAACAGACAATGATAAAAGTAGCAAGGATAAACATTCCTCACCAGAACAACTTAAAGAAATTGCAGAAAAGACGGCAATAGATGAGGCTGCACCTGTATATAGAACCCGTCGTAGTATGACTCTGAAGAAGCAAGACTTGAAACAGGAGTTATCTGTCCCATTCTCCCCAAGGAGGAGCAGTAGAAGGAAGTCTGTTGCATCTAATTCATCTGAGAGCACAGTAAGTAATAGTTAGCTTTGATATATAACCTGAGAATTTATCTGTGTTTGCTTATTTGTGTAACTGATTATTCCAGTAGTATAACTTTTGTTTTTTATTGTCGTTACTATTTTTTCTTTGGTTTTGTATAGTAAAGAAATAAGATTTTTTTTTTCATTGGACTTGGAACTTGATTTGTAATTTTTGAGGCTAAAACTGTGGCATTGTTTTGAAGCCACAATTTTGGTATCTTACTTGTAATGTGTATCTCAAGAACCATATTTTGAGATCTGTTACCAACTGACCATTTCATTATTTCACAGGGAAGCATAGAGGTAATGCCACTCCAAAGTCGCAGGTCTAGCACTGCATCATCCTCTGAAGATAAGCATCCCCAGATCCCTGAGGAGCCAGCTTGTTCAAAGATGAGCTCCCTTAAGAATACTCCTGTGGTGGCTTCACCTCGCCAAAGGAATGACAGGACAGTTGTACTGAGAAATGAGACTTTGGTTAAATCCTCCCCCAGAAATAGTTCACCTGCCAGAGCAACTCGTTCAACCTCATCATCATCTGAATTATCTGCCAGCCTAGCCTCTAAGAGTGGCACATCTGTCCGTACGACAAGGCTGGCCTCGAGAAAGGAATCGCATACAGATTCATCGTGTGAGAATGGCTCATCAAGTGAAACCTCTTCTAAAGGAAGTAATACAGGTAGACAATCTCTCAAGAAAACTTCATCTGATATGCCATCTGCCAGTTGTAACCCTCAGGCAACAATATCAGGACTCTCACAGCTTCCAGTTGTGAGTGCCTCAGCTACCATGAACAGTGAATTGCCTACTACCCCAATCATGGCTATTAAATCTCCTACAAGGTCCTCAACCTGCAAATCATTATTAGCCATGATGTCACCTGGAAAACCATCACTAGATAAGAAAGTAGCCAGCTCATCCTCAGGGAATGAGACACCAGCAAGGTCACTTTCACCATCAGTAAACAAAACTAGCAGGTCACCCTCATTGACCTTGGTAAACAAAACACCTACAAGGTCATCCCCATTGAATGTTGTGAACAAAACCCCTCTGAGATCACCTTCTTTGAACAAAAGATCTTTGAGATCGCCTTCTGTTAACAAAACCCCTGTGAGATCACCCATAAATAATGTTCCAGCAAGATCACCAGGAAGACCATCATCTGTTCATAAGTCCCCTCTACGATCACCAACAGCAAACAAAATCTCTTTGAAATCACCTCTGGTATCACCTGCTGTAAGCAAAACACCTACATCATCAACTTTTGTGAACAAACCAGTGACACCAGCCTCTGCTAATGAAACATCGATGACCTCGCCTACCAGAGTGTCTCGAAGATCACTCATTTCCGACAAATCACCTGTAGCCTCAACGAGTAGAACACATACAAGGTCTTCCTCTATTAGCAAATCCCCTGGACGACCACCTGCAGAAAAAGAAGATTCATCTAAAAATTCCTCAAGGAAGAGCACATCTCCATCTAGAACAGCAGCCTCAAACAGTAAAACATCTGCTAAAGGTAAGATATCTATGAATTTGGCCTTAAACCTGGAATTGTATCATGTAATTAGGTTAATAACGGTTATCTTTACTGCGATATTTTATATTGGGAATAATGTCACAATATTTCATCATTTTGATAAGTAATAATCTGTATTATCAAATATTTGGTTTCATTCTTTTCTCCTTTTTTGTATAATCTCCTTGGAAGAAGATAGGTAAGCATTCAGCTCTAGCAAAGTGCATGATGAAACCTATAGTCATGGTTAGGGAAATTGAGAAGATTGATGGAATATTTGTGAAAAGATTATTTATATCAGTATGACTAGGATATATATATATATATATATATATATATATATATATATATATATATATATATATATATATATAAATAATAGTACAAAAGTCAAATTTGGTTACATACACATTGCCAGCAAGAAAATTAACTGTTGTAGTGTAGTTGTACATAACTCTAGGAATTTATTGGTCTTGATATTTTTAGTGGAGTTATCTAACAAATTATTGTCAATTATTAAGTATATAATAATGGCCTGGTTTGGATCATTTAATTTGTAGATGGAAAGCATATGTTGGTATATTGTTTGATCATTTTTTATATGTTCTCCTCCTCCTCCTTCTCTTCCTTCTTCTCTTCCTTCTTCTCTTTCTTCTTCTCTTCCTTCTCCTCCTTCTCCTGCTCCTGCTCCTCTTCTTCTTCCTCTTCCTCTTTCTCCTCCTCCTCCTCTTCCTCCTCTTTTTCTTCCTTTTCCTCCCCATTTTCTTCTTCTTCCTCCTCTTTTTCTTCTTCTTCTTCCTCCTCTTTTTCTTCTTCTTCCTCCTCTTTTTCTTCTTCCTCCTCTTTTTCTTCTTCTTCTTTGTCCTCTTTTTCTTCTTCTTTGTCCTCTTTTTCTTCTTCTTCTTCCTCTTTTTCTTCTTCTTCCTCTTTTTCTTCTTTCTCTTCCTCCTCCTCTTTTTCTTCTTTCTCTTCCTTCTCCTCTTTTTCTTCTTTCTCTTCCTCCTCTTTTTCTTCTTCCTCTTCCTCCTCTTCTTTTTCTTCTTCCTCTTCCTCTTCCTCCTCTTCTTCTGCTTCTTCCTCTTCCTCTTCCTCCTCTTCTTCTGCTTCTTCCTCTTCCTCTTCCTCCTCTTCTTTTTCTTCTTCCTCTTCTTTTTCTTCTTCCTCTTCCTCTTCCTCTTCCTCTTCCTCCTCTTCTTCTATTCCTTCGTCCTTCCTCCATCCTCTGCCTCCTCCTCTTCCTCCTCCAGCACCACTATTAACTCAAACCCCCCTTTAATGTCCTCCTTTTTTTCTGAATAGAAGGACATTAATACGATCCTGTATCAAATTTTTGATACAGAATCTTAGAAATCCCAAAGGAACTAAAGCAAGAGAGCTTTGTCTCCTCAGATGCTGAACCTGTAATGACGACGCGCAGCCTAAGGCACCGGCAAGTGACTTACTCTGTATCATGAGTGTCTGTTGTGTAGCCATTGTGCTGTCCCTTGGAGGCCGTATTTCACTGCTGCTGTCTGCCTTGTGGGTCAGAAGAGTAGTTGTTCTGCCGGTGGAGGAAGGAGTACCATAGCCGTTGACTCGTGGAGTGAAACGGGAGCTGTGAATAGTCGTGGTGGGAGACTATGTAGAGGATAATAACAAGATTGCTTATGTTAGCTTTGAATACTTAATGTCTCTTTTTGGCACTTGACTTTTCCATTCTGAGTTTGGGTTGTCTGGTGTGAGCTGTCAGGATGTGATATTACCCAACTATTGATATTTGCTATGAGTAGTATTGAGGACTTGTCAGTCATTATGTAACCTCACTTTTTAGAATCTGGCACAAGAGCTGAAAGTCAGATTGTGAAGAGGGTAATTTTGTTTTGTTTTGTTTTGTTTTTCTGTTTTTCTTGTTCTTGTATATTGTGTCAATGGTAAAGTTTACATGGATTATTTTTGTAGACATGACTTCTGTGACAGTGTTAGGGAAATTGTCAATTGTTTGATGTTTATAAATTAAGTTATTTATGTTTTAATGTACTGATTGTGCAGAAAATGCTTTTCTAAAACATTTGTTTTTTTTGTATTGTTCTTGTTAAGTTTTCTTGTAGTGATTTTCATATAGTATATTTTGGAAGTTCTTGTAGTTGTATCCTATTTTGTTTATACCAATCAGAATAATTTGTAGTTTATGGTGCAACCAGGTCTATTAACACTATGAATCTTTTTTGTAATAGTATATTACATATAGCTAATCAAACACTGGTGTATTGCTATTACTGTTATCATGTCTTAGGTGTAGATGAGATAGTACATCCATTTACTTAAACTTATTTTGGGTGTCTATAAATAGATATGATACTTAAATTGCACTGCAAGAAGATGTTGAATGTAATGTGATATATTTGCTTTCCTTACTCTTAGAATTGCATTTTTTATGCACTCTACATGGTTTTGATTAGGGAAATAACCCTCAAGAAAGAAAAGAATAATTTTTATAACATATGCTGCCTTAGAACTAGCAATGTAAAGTAGCAACAAGTATTGACTGTGGATACTCTTGAAAATACACTTGATACTACATTCCTTTATAAAGTTTCAGAAGTGTTCAATATCACTTTCACCCTTTTTTTGAGAGAGAGAAAGAGAGAGCAATTGTAGTGAAGTATTTACTCTTGTGATAATACCAATGCCTCCCCGTAAAGTGATCTTTTGCCCAGCTGTTTTGGTGGAATAGCTGTGCTTAAAAAAAACAGTATTGTGTAAGAATGAACAGGAACTATGTAGCTTATTGGCTTGCACTGAAGTGATGTAGGTCCTTAATGAGTTCTCAATGTAGCAGTAAAGCTTTTGTGGTCAGTAAGAGTGGAGTAATTTAGGTGTTACATGTAGATAGAGAATTATGCAGTAACCATTTTATATATATATATATATATATATATATATATATATATATATATATGATAAATGTGAAGGAATGGTTGAGAACAAAGTCTCTTAAGCTTGAAAAAAAATGGTATTACAAGCTTTTATTTGGCAGACAGGATTTTTTTGTTCATATAAGATTAGTGAATTTCATTCAATGCATACTCAATATTTGTTTATACTGACATTTTTTGCTGCATAGCATATGTGAAAAATGTATTTCAAAATGTTCTTTTTTAGTGCCAAAATATTTCCATTTTTTATGAAGTGCCACTAAGTGATGTAAAGAAAAAATTAGTAATCAGCATTTACATTTTTAAATTTTAGAATGACATCAAGCAAGATGGATTCTTTAAAAGCATTGCAATTTATCTCTGTATTTTCATGTTAGAGATGTTTTGCTCTTTTTTGTTTGTAATTGTCCTCAGGCAATTTTTGTCGACCCACGACTTTTGCATTTTGTTCAACATTAGTCTCCTTATGATTAATTCTTTGTCAGAGCAACGTGACTTAAAACATGATTTCACAAGAACAAATAAAACAAACACAGTAACGTTTGTACAAAGAGGAAATGAGACAGTCACGGTAAGAGAGGAGCAAAAGTCGTGCCTTTCTTATTTTGACATTTCTTATTTTCTTATTTCTTGACTTCATTTGAGTTGTATCAGTTTTATTTTTTATTTAGTTAAGTGTTAGTTAAGCAGCCTACCACTGACATTACGTTGAGTCCTATTCTGCTTGTTTCCAATATGTGCATCCATATGTGCAAGGACGTGAGGGAAGTTTATTTTAGATTTAATCAAGGCGATACCAGATTCAGATTCATGAATATAGCCACTTTACTTTTATCTCTAATGTTTGTATCTAGTACTTCGTTTTTGAGTAAGAGTATATATGAAAATGTCTTCCATTATTATCAAAGGAATATCATTTTTCTCTTGAGACTGTGATTACAAGAAGGCTGCAGAGGTTGTAATACAATGCTTGTAAAAGATACATACTATAATAACTTTTGTATTGCTATCCTGAATTGTGTATGTTCTATTTCAATGGTATTTAAATTATGAATGTTGAGTGAGATATAATCGTAAGAAATATCGAAGTGTATTACTGATAGCAAAATCCTTGTGTTAAACGAAACCAATTTTTTTTTGAACATTGATACTGATCCCAACTTCATTGTGCTGTGTTGCATATATTGCTGTTGTAACAAGTGTTTATTTTATATTGTTAAGTAATTTAACTGCAGGCTTGAATTAACTGGTTTTTATTTTGCAGTGCATTTCATAAGGGTGAGTACTTCCATCCTACCTTTATTTTTCTATTTCTTATTTTTAAGGTTTAAGTCCTTTAATTGCAAAAATGTATGCATGTGAATCATTGTGCACTAACAGCTTGTAGTGTCCCTAATCTATATTTTGTTAGTATTAAACTTTCAAAGAATATTCCTTTTTTTTATGTGCATATTTTTCCATATAATAAGTATGGAAGAATATAGATGATGATGGAGTGTATAGAAGAATTTCACTGTATATTGTATGAAGTCCATACTACCTTCTATTTCTTTCCTCCCAAAAAGATTTTTTGGTTAACTAGAAGTGTTTAACCCATTTGTGACGGGGCATTTATTTGCCGAATTTGCTCCTGCCATGAAGATAACAAGTACACGCAGCCTCCATGTGCAAGATCTCCCCTGGCATGATGCTTCACTGCATCTTTCAGAGAGCTTTTCACCCAATCAGTTTTACGGGATTCTGAGAGGTGTTTTATGTATTAATTAATTTTTATTTTATTTTTTATTTTTTGACAAGTCAAGAACAAATGTGTCTGCAACTGCAATGAGTATATACATAAGTAACTATGTAAAATGTGTATTTGGAGGGAGAGATCATGTGATAGGACATCTGGCTTGAGTGAAATATTCCCATGACATCATGTCATGTCATCCGGCGCAAGTGGGTTAATCGAGTCAAAGTTACCTATCACAAGAATACTGTGAGTCATACTTATATAATTACAAATTTTGCTTAAGGATTTTTTTTCTCCTTTATTTCTGTTCTGTATGTTCCTATGAATGTCTAAATACGATTCAAGTATTTATCATGTGGGTAACTCAAGAAAAAGAGAAGCTTCAAGATACTGAGCTTTATTTTTGTGAAGAATATTACTGAAGAAGAATGTTAGCTGGTGACATGTCAAATAAATAACTGATGTATTGAAAATGAAGTCATTTACCATGCACATAGAAGGCACTGAGGCTCAGTGTGTAATCTTTTTAGCAGGAAATATTCAGACCACTTGCATATTGGCCAGTGAATTATTAAGGATTGCTCCACTGACCCCAATTCCAAACTGGTCCCCCTTGTTAGAAAGGTTGTGGTGCTCTGGGACTTTAACCCATTGCAGATGAGTGTCATGACTGTCTTGATGGCCAGGTTTTTTGCCTGACAGTGGTTGTCAGTGGTATAGGAAAGTTACATGATATGATATGAATATGGAAGTATAGCCTTCCAAAATTGCCAGTTTTATTTTACACACACACACACACACACACACACACACACACACACACACACACACACACACACACACACACACACACACACAAACAAACTAGTGAATAAAGACTACAATAACAGGGATGCAAGGTAAACAACTGAAATCTTTGCGCTAGCAGTATACAACCTAGCAAACAGCCGCTTGATCTTAGTATGCCCTTCACTCACTCCTTGTGGATCTAGCTATCAATGCAGCACACTCCATGTGTTGATTGAAGTACTCCATCTCCATTGAGTTAGATTTAATACTAGACTTCACAAAGATGAGAGGTGCAAGATAAAAGTTTGGGGATGAAAAAAGTCTAGAGCCATGAACAGATTGAAAATCAACTCATTACAGTATTTGTTTTCAGTCTTCTCAAGGATTAATTTTAGTTGTATATCTTTATGCAAATCTAATTGGACAAACGTGTATCATTCTGCATCAAGGAAGAAGGAAAAGAATATCACAGTGTTCACAAGTCTTTATGAATGAGGACAATTTTTGTTACATTCCCATAATAATTGCTTAGTGTTCTTTTTTTAATATTTCAGGCTAAAAATATAGATATTTTCAAATGTACATGTATAACTACTATAATAATGCAATATAACTACAAGAAATTATTTAGGGTGAATAAGGGAGGTAACTTACAAATAGAGAATGAGAGAAAGAATGTAATCTCTGTTGACAGTTAAATATAAAAACTGATCAAGTCAACTCTGCTGAACTTCTGATAGTGAAAAATATGTTAAACATCTATAAGGTCATCTAGTGCACCAAGTGGAGTGTGTTTTCAACAAGATCTCAAGTTATTATATATGGTGGAAGCACATTGTATTAAATCAAATTTAACAAGAAAAGAATACCTCCTCCTCCCTCTGTTACATTTCCTATCCTTATGTACCAGAAGCTTTTATTGGCATTTTAATCTGGTATAATAGATTGCTCATCCAATTAATATGTTATTTGAATAATCATACAAACTGTCAAGTATATCAAGTGATAATAGCAAAGATAAATTAGTCCAGGCACTGAAATAAGTTGCCTTGCATTTCCCCTTATTGACTGGGAAGCAAAGTATTTTAAATTAGAAAACTAAATAGGACAGAAACCGGATTAAATCAGAGATAAAGGATTTAGAAGATTCAGAGTCTATACAAAAGATTCAGGAAAGAGCATTTGAAGATTAAAAGTGCAAAATCTTTTTATGCATGTGCCAACATGTTAATGACAAAGGGAGGAAATTGAGGGTGCTTCATTAACCAACTCAAAGGAAATGACTTAACTCTTCAAAGTGCAGTGTGGACAAGTTTTTAGTAACCAAAATATACATATCAATAACCGACCTTGGGCATCATTACAGATCTATTAATATCTGATATAATTTTCAATTAAAGACATGAAGTAGTGAAAGTATTGTAACAAACTTTGCAGATGGAAAAGATGAAAACCTTCAAATAAAATTGAAATCATTGCAAAACAAACTTATGGAAAAATTTATTGTCTTCTAGTGACTCAAATATTAGAAGTGCCCTAAGGGTCAGTTCTTGGACTTCTGTTGTTCAGAATTATGATTGGGAACTGAGTTAATAACCATTCCATCATGGTAGAGGATGTAAATCTTAAATGGGCAAGTAAAAACAGTGTGAATTAGTTCCATAAATCTGAAATTATAGAGTATGGAAATCTGAAGCCAATATCAAATTCCATGGAAGTAGAGATCAGGAAGTTGTAAAAGACCTTGGCCTATTTATGAGTAATAACATGATTTCAATAATTCTATTGAGTTGGTAGTCCTCATTAGAAGTGTTGTGTGGATGGATGGATGATGACTTTCAAAACTGTTGATATAAAACAATGATTTAAATTGAGAATGTCTGTGTGGTATGGAATCCAAATCTTATAAGATGTAATAGCTTAGATTTCATATAGTTCAGAAAATTCTTAATGGGAAGACTAAAAACAAAGGAATTTAAAGTAAAATATTCTCCCAAACAGGTTATTCCAGTATGAATAGCATGTTTTAACCCACTTAAGACGGGGGCATTCCAGCCTTGAATGTCCCAATGCCGGGGCGTTCAAATTATTAGGCCTAAATCAATTAAATGGCTGGCACAATACTGTGCTGCCCGGCCACTGGGCTTTTGAATGAGCGGTACAGTACTGTACCACCCGTCCAGAGAGGGTTAAGTGCTCAAACATCCATATTAAGAAAAATGCAGAATCAAAGTCCTCTAAATTATGGACCAAAACTGTTGAAGTGTGCTAATGAATCCTAACTAGTGCACTGTGGAAGTGTTTAAAAGAATATGGTTAATAACAACCACCATTTCTTTCATAAAAGATTTATTGATCATTCACACAACTTATTATTGTAGCTTAAATTTTGTGAGCAAATCCCACAAAATGTATCTTCATATATGTGAAACTGTTGCAAGTGTATTGTTTATCTTCAATGTATCACTGTGTACATTCCTTGTGTATTGTCATTCATACTACAACAACAAAAAATATAATATGAAAATCTCCAACATTTTCTGAACCTTATAAATTAACAATGTAATGAAAACAGTATACACTGCAAAACAAAAAATAGCAATCTTTAATACAACTAGTTTTGCTATGCCTGCAGTTAGCCATCAATGTATGAAAAAGCCCCCCCCCCCAAAAAAAAAAAAAAAAAAAAAAAAAATCTTAACACCTATTTCTTCCCTTTCCTTTTGGGAGCCCTCTTCCCTCTGCCCTTGGATTCTGTTCGAATTTTTGCCTTGGTATCCTTCTTCAATCTCTTGTCGACCAGCTTGTATGGACCCTTGCCTGCACCTTTTGGCTTGCGTCCTTGATTATTCTTCTTCATGACAACGTAGCTTCGTTCTTTCTTCTCCAAGGGTTTCATTGCAGCCTTGTATAATCTGTTATAAAAAGGAAATGTTAAAAATATAACACAAATAAATTGCATGAATGATTTTCCACTCTTTTTTTTCTCGCCTTATTTAATAATACTATGTAAAACCTCTTTTCAGAGTGTCAGAACACTTACTTTTTCACCTGTGACACCTTCTCTCTGTGTGTCATGTCTGCATTAGCAGTGATAGATTCTGCCTTCTTCCTTGCTTTTTCCATGTGTTTCTTCACTTTACGATGTTTTCTAGCCTTTGCCTCTACTACCTTCTTCAGTGTACGGGCATTGACAGCCTTTTCACGCTCACGGTACATTTTTAGGTCAGCCTGGAATTCAGAAATGTTTATTTTTAATTGTGCTGCTACTCAATGGCCTTTATAAATTTCTTCCATGAATAGAGATCACATCAACTGCAACTAATGCTCGTATCGGAATTTAAGTATTAAGCTTCAAGATAACAACACTAAAATTTCAAAGATAATAAGTGCAACATACTGGGTCCACTTCCACAGGTTGATTGTTGTACTGATTTTCATCCTCTACAAACCATTCTGGTAAGTCTTCATCTCCAACCATGTTCCTGAAAAAGAAAGTTTTCAAACAATAAGAATAATATAACTTAAATGTAAAACTTTGTCAGTTTCTTTCATGATTAGTTTGCATGATATTTTATGAAAATTGCAACACAAATTTTACTTCTGAAAAGCATTAGAAATCCCTTGGAAAACCCACATGTTGTAATTTACCCTGCCTTGCTTCTAAGAGGATATATTAGATGCGCAAGTCTCACCCCAATTGCACTTTTTTCACAATGGCCCTTTATTTGTGTAAGTACATCTTTAATCCTTTATAAGCTCCAACTCTTTGGAGTTAGTGGCAATATATTTAGTGTTTTAAATATTTTATATATAACCATGTCTAACATGTTTGTGTATATGGTTGTTTTATTGACTTGAACCCTTTTGTCTCTTATGTTCCCTAGGATAGTGTCTTAGAACCCTATTTTTTATCCTTTTTACATCCACTATGAGCAATGATCTTGAAAATAAGATAATTTCCCATCCAGATGATACTACATAGGATGCTTCTATATCTTCTCAAATTATAGCTGTAGTTACTGCTTCTTTGAATAGAGATCTCTGTAAAATTGTTGTTTGGTGTCATGTATGGAGTACGAGACTCAATGCAGGGAAGACCATCATTATTAGCAGATCACGCATCTTTTCCCCTTCTCATCCAGACTATTTATTTTGAATGGTGGAGCACAAAATGTTGAATATCAAAAGCTAATGGGTATCACATTGGATCCTCAGTCGACTTTTGAAACTTCTTCAAAACATCATGTATTGCACAAAAATTGGGCCTGCCTGTGACTCTACTCTTGTGAGATAATTTTATTCTTTTATTCTGCCACATTTTGAATACTGTTCACAGGTCTGGATGTCTGCAGCTGACTGTCATCTCAAATTGCTTGATAAGGCATTCGACTCGGCTAAATTTTTGTTAGCTAACTTGAATTTAGATTTAAACTAGTTTCTGTTGATATTTGGTATTTTATGTTTTTATGAGTTATATTTACCTTCATGTACTCGCACATTGTTGGGAAGCATTGGTAGCTTATATAATAATAATAAAGATGGTATGCAGATAAACAAACAGGTAAATGGGTAATACCAGACTGTCTGTATAAAGTACCAAAAATGTGAAAACCACAGCAAGTTAGAGGCCTATCAAGTTATGGTCATTAACCCATTGTGGACTGGTGGTAACACATACATACCAAATGATTTTTTGGTCTGAGGACAGGCAAAAACTAAATCCCAATAGTCATCATGGAATACTTGACTTATGAAAGAGTGAATCACAGAGTTTCTCTATTACAATTTGAATATTAACTCTATTTAATGACTTATGATGCCAATAGCAGTTTTAATTACAGTTGCAATTGCAATTTGACCATGTGCCAGTATGTCTCTTGTGATGTGGCATTCACAGTCATAAGCACAGGTGTCTTTCCTCTTCCTCATTCTTCATCCAATTTCTTTAGAGTTGGTTAATTCTTTTGTATATTTACAAAAGCACAAAAATATGAAAAATATCAAGCTGTTTTTTTTTCCTGTCTTAAAACAGTAATACTTCTATCACACTTAGTATATAGTACACAAGCTGATATGGACCCTATCCTATAATTGAAATCTACTGCAACATTGATAGCACTATCAGATGGCACATATGTTTAACAAGATAGTAAAATACACAAAAAAAAATGACACATAAATATGGCTTTAGTATTACAATGAGAGGGCATTAAGTTCCTAAAAGTCGGGTTCAGCTCCCTCGCTCTAGAATGAAACCTATCTTGGGTGCCATGAAGGTGCTGCTAGTGCCCGTCCTAGTAGCCAGCCAACAAATCTATTCCGTTCTGCATTGGGTCAAGGTATGTAAGCCATCAAGACACTGGACTTAAAATGCTTCCTGTGCTGTGATATGCAAAACATTGCAGTAACCCCTCAGTGGGAGCCAACATATCATGTTTTGATATTTTGTGGACATGAAGTGTCTGAGCACAAAAAAAGAATGTCGAAGGACTAATGTTCTATCTAGGCTCTGTACCACTCACCAGCCTTCCTTGCTTTATTAACCCTCTCTGGACGGGTGGTACAGTACTGTACCGCGCATTCAAAAGCCCAGTGGCCGGGCGGCACAGTATTGTGCCAGCCATTCAATTGATTTAGGCCTAATAATTCGAACGCCCCTGCATTGTGACATTCAAGGCTAGAATGCCCCCGTCGTGGATGGGTTAAGGACCAAGTTGTAAACTAAAATGGAATCTTGGACCTCTTTCTAGTGGACCTTGGCCTTCTGTAGCCTCAACTCCAGACAATATTTTCATTCTTTACCATTACTATTTTGTTTTGTTGGGGGAAAAGTTTTCTTGAGAATGGAATGTGTAAAAAAAAATATGCCCATGTACTAGGCTTGCACTGTACCTTCCATCTAACCATTTTATTCAAAATAAACAAACACTGATATGATCTCTCATTTGCCCTTCCTTCTCTGTCGCTTCTCCCTTTCTCTATCTCTAACCCTATTCCCCCTTCTTCAACATACATTCACTTACCTATTCCAAGCTGCATCCATAATCTCTCTTTTAGCCTTCTTTGAATGGATCAGTTTTGTTGCAAATGCTAGGCCTTCTGGGTCAAGAGGGATCTCCTTATCTTTCTCTCTGATGGCTGTGGAAAAAAGAAAATGTGTCTATTTGTAATTATGTGTGTTTGGGTGTTTATGTGGAACTGGATGATGGGGGAAATTCCCATCTTATGAAATAATGATTACAATTCAAAGATCTCAAGTAATACAGCCAATAATCCCACAATCTAAGCTCTAATAGTAGAGAGGGCATAAACAGGGAAATTGCAGGGATGGGATGGAAAGCAGAATGCACTGAAATATAGGACGATTGTCAGTTCCTGCCTCCCAACCCCTGCCTACCCTGGAGGGTGTTTGTCTTCCCTGGCAGGGGTTCATTTCCTTTATATTCCACAGTTCATTTTCCCTGTCATGCTTCATGCCCTCCTCTACCATCCAGGCCCAGTTTCTGGGATTAAGTAGGGTTTCCAAGCATTAATTCTTTTATATGTTATAAGCAAGTATGAATAGTTGGGGGTGAGAGGATTCTGTATCATCATATTAAATTTGTCTTCATAATATGTAACTTATGATTGTTGCTTGCATTCACCATATAATTTACATTTTAATTGGTATAGACTACGACATTATTCACAATTTGTGTAAGAAACTGGTAATGCAGGAAAGAAAGAATGAAACTCACCAGCACCGGCAGCCAAATGTGGTCCATACTGCGGTGCTTTGTTTTCTTTGTCAGTTTTTGCTTTCTTAGCCTTTGGTCCCAACTCATCATCAGAATCTTCAGCATCTGTGTACACTTCTTCTTCAGAATCTGTGTCAGAATCAGGATCCGATTCTGAATCTGAATCTGAATCTTGTTTCTACAAAAGAAAAACATAATGAAGCCAACAGTCATCAATAAAGAATTATGAAAGCAGATTCTGGCACCCCCCTATCAATAAAAATTGCAAATCTCTTTCCTGAAATATCTATTCACTCAGTATATATATATTGGACCAAATTTCAAAAACACATTTATGAATCAAGAGCATTTCAAGGTAATATACAAAAGACCTCTTAAGCATATCCACATAACTGGATACTTACAGCTTTGCGTTTCTTTTCTTGTTTCTTCTCTTGTTTCTTCTCTTTTGCCACCTGTTGTTGATAAAGCTCTCCTCCCCGAGATTTATATTCCTTGATGGCTAAGTCAATACCAACATCCTCATCAATCTCATTCTCTACATCTTTGAAGATATCCTGTGAGAGAAGATGAAAAAAAAAAAATTAAATAAATAAAAATAAAAAAGACCTTACAATTAAAAGGAAATTGAAGCACAACATATTTCATACAATATTGCAATGTCATCTTCCATTTCCTATTCATCAAATAAACCAGATGACAGGACCACTTACCTGATTAAACCAAATTTCTGCCTTCCTGATTCGCTTGGCGTCCTCGTGGTCCCCAACCAAATCAGTCAGCAGAGGATTGTCCCCGTCAGCTTTTAGGTTGGCGGTGCTGTCGAAGTCTGCAGAAGGCCTTGCAGGATCCGGTTTCAGACCCAGACCTTCGTCATCCATCTCCTCCTCCTCCTCATCTGCTACTGCATCTTCGGGATTTATATAAAACCTGCAAAAGATAAAGATAAAAAGTTATTTGCAGGCAATAAAATTAACTTCAGAGAAAGAGAAAGAGACATAAAAAGAGATAGAAAGAGAGGGAGAGAAAATGAAAGAGAGTGAGAGAGTAAAGAAAAGAAAGCGAAACACCAAAGGTGAGAGAGGAAAGGAGGGAGAGAGGGAGAGAGGGAGAGAGAGAGAGGGAGAGAGAGAGAGAGAGGGAGGGAGAGAGAGAGAGAGAGAGAGAGAGAGAGAGAGAGAGAGAGAGAGAGAGAGAGAGAGAGAGAGAGAGAGAGAGAGAGAGAGAGAGAGGGAGAGAGAGAGAGGGAGAGAGAGAGAGAGAGAGAGAGAGAGAGAGAGAGAGAGAGAGAGAGAGAGAGAGAGAGAGAGAGAGAGAGAGAGAGAGAGAGAGAGAGAGAGAGAGAGAGAGAGAGAGAGAGAGAGAGGGGAAGAGAGAGAGAGAGAGAGAGAGAGAGAGAGAGAGAGAGAGAGAGAGAGAGAGAGAGAGAGAGAGAGAGAGAGAGAGAGAGAGAGAGAGAGAGAGAGAGAGAGAGAGAGAGAGAGAGAGAGAGAGAGAGAGAGAGAGAGAGGGGGGGAGAGGAGAGAGAGAGAGAGAGAGAGAGAGAGAGAGAGAGAGAGAGAGAGAGAGAGAGAGAGAGAGAGAGAGAGAGAGAGAGAGAGGGGGAGGGAGGGAGAGAGAGAGAGAGAGAGAGAGAGAGAGAGAGAGAGAGAGAGAGAGAGAGAGAGAGAGAGAGAGAGAGAGAGAGAGAGAGAGAGAGAGAGAGAGAGAGAGGGGGGGGGGAGGGAGGGAGAGAGAGAGAGAGAGGGGGGGAGAGAGAGAGAGAGAGAGAGAGAGAGAGAGAGAGAGAGAGAGAGAGAGAGAGAGAGAGAGAGAGAGAGAGAGAGAGAGAGAGAGAGAGAGAGAGAGAGAGAGAGAGAGAGAGAGGGAGAGAGAGAGGGGGAGAGAGAGAGAGAGAGAGAGAGAGAGAGAGAGAGAGAGAGAGAGAGAGGGGGAGGGAGAGAGAGAGAGAGAGAGAGAGAGAGGGAGGGAGGGAGAGAGAGAGGGAGAGAGGGAGGGAGGGAGGGAGGGAGAGAAAGAGAGAGTGAGTAAAGAAAAGAGAAACACCAAAGGAAAATGAGCCAACAAAATCAACAAGCTTCAGCCACATAAGTCACTGACCTTCCAGTCTCGTCCAACTCTGCTTCCCCTGGTCTGACAGTCTTATATTTTTGCCGCTTCATCTGCTCTTCTTCTTCTTCTAGTGGCGCATTTTCAGCAGACACATCAACCACATCATCTACGCTGGACATCTGTCATGAACAAAATCATTTTCCCAAACATTTTGGTAATGGATAATCCAAACAAATTACACTATTTGTATCAATATGTGTCAGTTGATACATACATACATACAAACACACACACACACATGTATGTATGTATAAAAACATGCGTAATCTAGACACACTGTTCACAAACTGTCAACTCAGCACTTACATTACCCAGCCTGCTCAGACTGAAAACATGCTTCTCTGATTCATCTATGGGTCCTTGATCGCCTGGAATGAGCGTCTTCAGACGTATACGTTGCAGCTGTCTCTGCAATACCTTCTGTTTCTTTTTCAGTACTTTCTTCTGTTCATGGGCTGCTAGAAGCTGGTGTTTGGGAAAAAAA
The DNA here is from genome assembly GCA_017312705.2 of Penaeus japonicus. Classification (NCBI taxonomy): domain Eukaryota; kingdom Metazoa; phylum Arthropoda; class Malacostraca; order Decapoda; family Penaeidae; genus Penaeus; species Penaeus japonicus. Next base: position 26,635 of record BOPN01000506.1, read on the forward strand.
AGGAAAATTAGTATTTGAAAACACTTGAGTTTAGAGATAATACAGAAAAGGTTTTGCAAAAGTTCCTAGCATTAAGTGTATTTCATTGTAATTTCATAAACATAGATATTGCATGAAAAGTTTGGCTCATAACTTGTCTTTCTTTCTTTCTTTCTCACCTCCATTTCTGCAATCTGCTCCTCAACTTTCTGCAACTCCTCTTGTTTTAAATCTTCTGGAGTTTTTTGAGCTTCAATTTTTTCTTCCAGCTCCTTTTTCTTCACTTCTTGAGCCTCTGCATATTCATCCTGCAGAAGAAATTCAACACGGTCATGTAAACAGAAGAACACACAGGTAATAAGATACATAATAGTCTATACATCATTACACAGTTCACACACAACTGTAGCAGAGAATATGACTTACTGCAAGTTTCTTCCTCCATGCCAATAGCTTCTTGATTTCCTTTCTTCCAAGAACTTTGATATCCTTACAATTCTCAATGATTTCTTCTGTTGTCAGTGGGTGCTTCTTTATCTTTTCATCATCAAACTCCAACTAAAAACAAATTATTTAAGCAAAATTAGTAATAATAATAATATGAAATGAATTATTCTAGTGTAGTTCACATATATGTGCAGAGATATAAATATACAGAATTGGAAACTTCATGAAAAGAAAAGAAAAAAAGAAAATCATGACTTACCTCCCAAGCATCTGCAAGAACATCCAAAAAACTATCTGACTGAATGAATCTTGACACTGGGATCTTCTTGTGAAGTATAGTTGCACCGTCCTCATATCCCTCAGCTTTGTCACGAGTCTGAAACATAAAAATCAAGAGGTCTAGTTACAAAAGGAAATATTATTTAGGTCAATACAATAATCATTGATGATTTTGAGCCTGCTTTAGAACCTTCAATCTCTTATCTTGCTTTTGAGATGAAGAGAACCAGGTTGGATAACTAAACACATACCGTTTTTGGTTTCAGTAAATTTATCTTGGGCTTGGGTTCAAGGTCGAGTTCATTGAAGACATGCTGGGCATTGAAGAATTCTGGATCGACCTTATCTGGGGCAAGAAAACCCTGACAAACAACGAAAATTTCTGCAGACTCGTAACGTGATGCATCGGGTTTTGTAGCTTCCACCTAGAGAGAAGAAAAAAACAAGTAGGCACAAGCTGAACCAAATCATCAGAACCTCAACTACTACTAGTAAACTATATGCCAATTTTATAACATATGTGATATAGAAAGAAAGTACTGAAATGAAGATGAGACCCATTTGAATATCCACAACACAAATATACAATAGTTAAAAATCCACTTGGATATCCATAAAATAACATATACAAAACCAAAATGAAATTACCTTCTTGAAGAATTTCTTAAACACATATTCCAGTTTGAAGTAGTCCTTGGATCGGAAGACCTTTGAGACAAAGTATCCACCTTTCCGGAGGAATTCAGTCGCCAATTTGAAAGAATGGAGTACCAACAGATTCTGTGTGTATGCATCATAGATCCAATTTTTACCTGAAAAATAATAAAAGATATGAATAACTTTTAGACTTCATATACTTGAAACAATCTTTATAATAATTATCATCAGTCACTTCTTCCCCATCTAATTTTCCATCGAGCGCATGTGAAACAAATCGTCCTTCCAGGAAACGTTGTGACATCATATGAGGGGAACACCTGAACAGCTGACTAAAATTTGCAGATTGCGAATCAGTCAATATTTTAAAAGATTCATTGCACTTTTCATATCTTTTACATGAATGTGGCAGAAAATGAAGAATTTCAGTGTGTTACACAGCACTCAGCATTCGAAGGTGGTTTCCTGAAAGTGTGATCCCCAGAAATAGCCTACTTGGCCCAAAAGCAGCAGTATAACCAGAATATGCCAAATGATCGATCATGAATAAGTCCATTCCCATGCCATTTCCTTTTTGCATTCTGTGAAATATCCTTCACTGTCTCTCTATGAATTTCATTGCTGCAGCAGGGTTCTATAGTGGTCAATTCAGGAAACAGCGACATTATTCTTTTCACTTTTTTTTTTCCAGGATATATCGCTTCGTGTAATATTCTGATGCCACACACACCATCAATTTACTACGGCCATACAATAGGCCTGTGTACACCATTACTATTATTATTATACACAATGACCCATGAATGGGATAACAATGTGGCTAATCAGAATGGTACTTCACAGCGCATTGGAGGTGAGCTGTACAGCACTGCGGACATGCGCCCTCGGGATAGTGTAAAAACCCCGAGTGACGTCACACGCCTCAAGAGCTCTAAGCCCAAGGCATTTGGTAGTTTATTGGGGCAGGCATATTATGGACAGGGCTGGTGTCAACACTACTGGTCAGATTGGTATCACTGGTTCCTAGTATGTTTCAGGTGATTACAGGGAGTGTTTAGTCAAGAGAACTGGACAGGACCATTTAGTCTGGAATTATCCTTTAACCCAATGCACACGGGTGTCAAGACATACACGTCGGCACCGATAAGGCCTAAGATACGGGTGCCAATGCTTACATGACGCGACATCGGTCAAAATGTAGCTCCAGAGCTACAGGGTGCCAAAGTCAGCCTAAACTCGCATTTTATGATGTATTCATGGAAAAATATTGTTTGGGCTAGTCTGCGCTACCCGGAGGACAGAGTGAACCCTTTCCCCTTCCCTCTAATTTTTAGCTGGTGCTGCTAGTGTCGTAGACCACCTGCCTTGACGATCAGTTAGGTCATTAGGCGCCCTGTCGGCAATGGGTTAAGCTCTGCGTGTGTTCTTTAATTTTCTGGTGTTAAGGCATGAAATAAGAATCTATAGATGATATATTAGCTAAGTGATACTAATTAGCATTTAGCATGTTTCCCTAGTTACAGAACTTCAGTAATATATAGATTTATTTCAACAAATAGAAAAAAATGCAAAAGTGACCATCCAAGAGGGGTTAAAAGTAGTTAAAGACATAACTGACCCACCTTCTACTTCATTTTCTATTTATCAAAAAAAAAAAAAAAAAGCATAAAAGCATAACCATTATCTGAAATTTCAAATACTTTCACTTTGCACTTCAAAGCACACCTACCCATGTTAGGGGCGCCATCATGAAGTACAACATCTGCTTTCCAGGTCTTCAGGGCAGTTTTGAGCTCAGACCGGGTCTTCTCTGTGGTGATGTCGCCATGGATGGAGAGACAGCCGTAGATCGGATCTATCCGATTCCTGTCCACGCCAATGATGAAGGAAGACACTGGCATGTACTTTTTGGCGACCTGCATCCATGATCCAGGAGCTGCACACAGATCGATGCACACTCTGGACTTTTGCAAGAACTGATACTTGGCATTGAGCTGGATCAGT
>BOPN01000506.1:37500-42500 GCA_017312705.2 Penaeus japonicus
ACAATCACAGTCGTTCATTATTTTAAAGAGTTGCTAGGGAGAGCACAAGGCACGTTACTGATATTGCATATAATTCCGCAAGATATTTACACCTATAATCTTTTTAGTATGGTATCTATGATTATCTAAATTTTTCCTTATTCAATGCTAAAACCGCTGATATGGCCAATTGGCAGACTGAACGTAATTCTCGCACCAACCATGCCAGCGTCACCCTGCATTAACTCTTAACTAGCGAATGGCATCCATACATGAAGTGACGTCACCAATTTTCGATGCTTGTTCTCGGAGACTTCATTGGTACCTTTGGATACAAGTGTACACAAAGCTTCTCGGGAACATCCTGTTGTTGAAAGCTGTACCAAGTTCTGAAGTCGAAGCTAGCATCCTACATAATACAGCTCCAACCAGGCAATTTACAGAAAATTCAAATCTTTGGGTTTTTTCACCTACTACAAACAGCTGTGGAAGTTCAGTGTCACGCGATATATATATATATATATATATATATAGAGAGAGAGAGAGAGAGAGAGAGAGAGAGAGAGAGAGAGAGAGAGAAAGAAAGAGAGAGAAAGAGAGAGAAAGAGAAAGAAAGAGAGAGAAAGAAAGAAAGAGAGAAAGAAAGAAAGAAAGAGAGAAAGAAAGAAAGAGAGAAAGAAAGAAAGAGAGAGAAAGAAAGAAAGAGAGAGAAAGAAAGAAAGAGAGAGAAAGAAAGAAAGAGAGAAAGAAAGAAAGAAAGAAAGAGAGAAAGAAAGAAAGAAAGAGAGAGAAAGAAAGAGAGAGAAAGAAAGAAAGAGAGAGAAAGAAAGAAAGAGAGAGAAAGAAAGAGAGAAAGAGAGAGATTATGCATTTAAATTAGCATCAATGAGAATCAGAGAAGAAAGATGAAACACATCTGGAAATGTAGGGTATATATGGCCCATCTGGAGGTGCCATGCATTTTTGTTTAGACATTGTGTGTGATACAGGAATTTCATGCTGAAACAGATGCCATGTTTCGAGGTGTTATTTCTGAGATATATTTTGCCTAAATTAATGCAAAACTCACCTCATGGTAACACTTTTATAGCATCTTTTATGAGGCTAGAATTGCCTTGGTACTTTCCACTCTGGTATTTTTTGGCTTAGTCCTATCTAGCAATTTTGTGAATTCATACGTTGCATGTGCATCATAGACATCCTCTCTAGACTGATAACAACACAGGTCATTATGTAGAAAATGTACAAATATTTATTTTACAGGTCTGAAGAACGCCATAAATTCTAGAACAAAGAGGAGGCAAAACTACACCTCTACAACTCTACCTCCTTTTATCCACATTGCCAAGAACACCTCATTAATTAGGTCTAAAATTTTGTCCCTGATCACGTGGTATTGCAAGAGCGACAGTTTGGTCACAGTCGGAACTTTGTGTGCAACCAATCCGCACACTCTGTCACTCCTCTGATGAAATCTTTGTTCTGATCTTAACACTTCCTTATCATAAACCGTTGCAGTGCAACTGCCCTCTACACTATAAAGTCACTCTGTAAGGGCATTTGGCACTAGTTGAAGTGCTTCGGACACAAACTGGCTTTGTACATGCTTGTTGACGCTAATTGTGGCACTGTGCACATGTTACAATTATGACACGTGTAGAGTCTTGATATTGGTTGTGCTGGGCTTGTCAGTAAGCCTAAGCCGTGTCAGAGACCCTTGCCACGGGGTCTCTGGGGCGATTCTGCTGACGCTAATCAACCACACACTCGTTCACGTCGCCCTCACTGAAGCAGGCTCAGCAGGCAACCACTTCCAGTTATCAAAGTCGCGTCGCTATTGTGGGGGAAAAAATAAGGTCACGATATCTGGGCAAAACATCACAAGGAGTCTTGCGTGTGTAATATAGACCGCCTCGGTGCTTACATGTAGAGCCAAGTGATTCTCAGGTCTATAATCACAGAACATTAGGCATAAAGGGTACAGAACGTATGAGAGAACTGGCACTACTGCTGGGAGGACTGTACATACTACAAAGCAACATCCGACACTGTACACTGCACGACAGTAGCATTACTTTGGTACACAGAGGAGTGAGTACGTTGATGCTTAAGGGAGTCACCTCACCACTTTGGCACTGTCAACTTGGCACAGGTGAGTTGCCACTTACGGTCGCTGCATGGCACACTGGCGCCGAGCTCAGCTGCTGCAGGTCGCGGGTCTTAGTGGGCCGAAGTGACACGGGCTCACATTATTTGGCACTGGTATGATTTTTCTAATCACTGGCACGACACTGGGGAACACTGACGCACTAGTGCGCACACACCACTAAAAGAAGCCGGGGTTAGTATGTTCTATGATACATCGTCGGCAGTGCTTCTTGACTGTCCTGTAACCGTCAATAGTCACTTGGCAGTCCTGAATATTGAGCTGCTGAAGGCCGCGGCAATAGTATGCGATATATTGCACGCCACGGTCTGTGATCATATCGCAGGATTTCACTGAGAGTTTCTTCAGATTTGGACAGTGTTCCGATATGAGCTTCATGCCGTTATCGGTGACATCGCACTTGCCGATGTCGAGCGCCCGCAGTCTCGGGCAGGACCTGGCCACCATCTCCATGGAGTCGTCGCTGACAGCTTCGCAGCCCCGCACGTTGAGGTAGCGCAGCTTGTAGCAGTGGCGGGCGATCTGCTTGATGCCCGCGTCGCTGATCTGGTCGCACTTGGCCACGCTCAGGTAGCGCAGGTTGGGACCCAGCTTGGCCAGCTCGTACATGCCGAAGTCGGTGATCTGCACGCAGTCCGACACGCTGACCTCACGCAGCATCAGGCAGTAGCTGGCCATGTGCTTCACCCCCGCATCTGTGGAAGACAAGTTGGTTACGTGTCTGCATCTACACTTTTACTTCAATATGACAGCTAATAAAAATTACATTTGTGAAATACCTGGCTGTTATCCTAACTATACAAAAGCATCTCATTTGACCAACACAGATGAAAAGATAATATATCTCAAACAAAGCTCGCGAGGTGAGCCATTCCGCCGAAAGTACCGGCAGAGACAAGCGCACGACCCAGACAAGCACAGGCTCAACTACTCACCCGTGATATTAATACATCTCCTGAGGTATAGGTGGAGGAGCTGTGGACAGTTCTTGACGATGACCTTGAGGCCCTGGTCCTCGAGGGCGTAGCAGTCCGTCATATCGAGGTACTGGAGGTAAAGCTGTCGGGAGTGCATTGGCTCGGGCTCCACGTTGCCCTGCTGGGTCAGGTGGATGCAGGTGATCTGGTGACAACCTGAGGGGAAGGGCGACAGTTGTGAAGGAGTCTATGTGTCTCTCTTCAAAGGTTTTTCAGACTGAATGTATTACCTCTAATCTGAATAATCTTAAAACTGCAACAGTGGTACAATGATACAACTACTGTGATATAAAAAAATGCACTGGCATCAAAGAAACAAGAATAAATAAAACAAGAAAAATCCCCGCTACCCCCAGAACCAGCAGAAGCTCCTAAGCATTCGTGAGAGAACGAACTCTCAACCTACCAGTTACGTCCAAGTGGTCGAGGTTGACACACTGCGTGACCAGTTCGAAGATGCCGATGTTTGTGACGTTGACGCAGCCCTTGATTTCCAGGTGACGCAACTCGGGGCACCGACGCCCGATCAGCGACAGCCCGCGGTCCGTCAGCCGGGAGCAGCTGTTCAGGATCACCTGCAACGGAAAGGCAGAGTGAGCGAGGTGAGCACAAGGTGGAATGTGGAGAGAATGGGAGACGGAGAGGGAAGCCACGGTCAGCTGGTATGGGAGAATCGGAGATGAAGAAGGAGCGATGAATGTGTTGAGGACTTTCAGTATTACCAGTTCAGTCACTCAGATATATGAACAAGATTAATTGTGACAAAGGTAGTAAAATATAAATAACTTCACAGTGCAAATTCTCCAAAGTATAAAATCAATATTACTGTTTTATTTCCAACTTCAATGTCGTCAAAAACAAAATAAAAAAGCAGTCGCTCAGCGGTGCCTGACCTTCTCGACGTGGACGCAGCCCCCGGAGTCCCTGGCGAGGAGTCTGGTGATCTGCTTGATGGCTCTGTCGGCGTGGATGGCGTCGCTGGTGAGCGTGATGGTGGCCCACAGCCGCGGGTCCCACGCCAGGACGTACCACCTGCGGCACACGCGCGCACACTGGCACACGGCGTTGGTCGGCAGGAACGACAGGATGCGCACCACCAGCTCGTCGCTGAGCTTGTCGAACGGCGACGACCGAGCCAATCGCTTGCCCTTGTACGTGGCCAGCAGTTGGTCTGTAGTCTCCAGCTGCGGCTGCGGCTGAGGCGTGGTCTGGCCCTGCTGCGGCGGCACCTGCGGCAACTGCGGGCGCGGCGACGACCGCGGACACGAGGACAGCGCCGACAGGTCAAGCGCGGGGAAGGGCGAGGCTCTGACGTCAGACCAGGGTGAGGGCGTCGTGCGGTCCCGAGTGGGCGTGGGCGTCTGTCTGGTGACGAGCGTGTGGTAGCCAAGGTCATGTCCCGGGCTGACCCGGCCCAGCGTGCCTCCACCCACGTACACCGAGGGCGACATACGGCCCAGCTTCGTGGCTGCCGCTGCGGCTCGGCCCTCCATGGCTTGCGGGCGCGGCGGCGGCGGACTGAAGGGCGGCGGGGGCGGAGGGTCGGTGGCGGGGTGGCAGGCCGGGGGCGCCTCGCACACGCCCTCGCTGTCGCCGTCCTCGCACCCGCCCTCGCTCACGTCTGCAACAGGCAAGCAAGTTAGTCCGTGTTAAGCAAAAGCTACTGACACGTCAAAATCATATATTACACATGCTACTCAGAAAGACAGACTGACACACACACACACACACACACATTTCTATTTTTATATATATATGCACGAACATAAAAAATAAAACCACTCCCATATATACAAGACAATCTCATCCTCCGTAAATCATCCTATCATACAGACACAATAGACGAACCACCGACATGGGAATGTAAATTGTGTAAG
>BOPN01000506.1:49774-57274 GCA_017312705.2 Penaeus japonicus
CTTTTTCTTTCATTTTATTTCGTTTTTAATCTCTCTCACTCCCTCCCTCCATTCATTCTTTTGCTGCCTCCTTCCCCCTCCCTCCACAGTCTTTGACTGTCGAAAAAAAAAACATTCTGATTAGTCTAAAAGGGTTTTGCACCATGAGAGAGAGAGAGAGAGAGAGAGAGGGAGAGAGAGGGAGAGAGAGAGGGAGAGAGAGGGAGAGAGAGGGAGAGAGAGGGAGAGAGAGAGGGAGAGAGAGGGAGAGAGAGAGGGAGAGAGAGGGAGAGAGAGGGAGAGAGAGGGAGAGAGAGAGGGAGAGAGAGAGAGAGAGAGGGAGAGAGAGGGAGAGAGAGAGGAGAGGGAGAGAGAGGGGAGAGAGAGGGAGAGAGAGGGAGAGAGAGAGGAGAGTGAGGCGAACGGCGAGGCGGCTCAGACATTCTTGTTATGTCAAGGAGGTATGCGGCCGCTCGTAGATTGATGAACGGCCTCAGACAGTTGTAATCAACGCCGACTTTATGGCCGGAATTCTGGACTTTAAAGGCTCAAATACCGACCTTACGGCAAAGAGGAACGCAGAGGCATGTCTGTCGGGACAGTCCTTTCTGTAGGTACGTCTGCTTGTGGATTTATTTGTATGATCGAGATGTGTCTCTATTCGAACCTCCTGCATCTCTTACGCTCTGCGATGCTGCTCGCTGGCTGCGCTCACTTCATGCTGATTTCTCTCTTCGTGTTTTTTTCAGCCTTTGTCTGTCGGTGTCTCGAGATATAAGAAATCAAAGATCGATATTTCAAAGATAAGTTTTAAAATGACATGAAAGCCCGCGTACGTCGGCTTTATACGTTCATGAAGACGTCGACACTAAAAATAATACCATCTTTCTTCCTCTATTAACGAACACTCGTCGATGAATGAGCCCTTCCGTCATTCGGCGCAGGTCTACCTATGGTCTACCAAGCGACGATGCCTGGAGAAGCCGGGCGGGCGGCGGGCGCGCTCGCTCCAGACCCCCACAGCAACGAGATGTAAATTGCCGCCGTGGAGCAGCCCTTCCTGACGGCGCCGGTGCCCCCTGGCTGAGTGCTGCTGACCCTCGCTCGGCCCCTGATAATATAATCTTGCTGCCGAGACGTGGATGCGATTAGGCCATTTATTGATCGCCGTATAAAAAGCGGATCAGCGGATAATCTATCGGCGCCGTGGAAATATGCAATACAGGGGGGGGGGAGGAGAGGGAGAGGGAGAGAGAGGGAGAGGGAGAGGGAGAGGGAGAGAGAGAGGAGAGGGAGAGAGAGAGGGAGGAGAGAGAGAGAGAGAGAGAGAGAGAGAGAGAGAGAGAGAGAGAGAGAGAGAGAGAGAGAGGAGGGAGAGGGAGAGAGAGAGAGAGAGAGAGAGAGAGAGAGAGAGAGAGAGAGAGAGAGAGAGAGAGAGAGAGAGAGAGCCAGACATGCTCCATGAATCCTTGGTATTAACAAGATACTGAGGAGACGCAATTCGTGCACCTAGAAATTAAAAGCAGTTCGTAATGAGCGAGAGGTGGGGGGAGGGGGGGGGGGGAGCCGTAAACAGATTATAAGATTTATTACAGACGTTAAGTTCTCGATGCATAAATAAGATTCAGTTGGATTATCCACGCAAAAACAAAAGAAAGTGTGGGATGGGGGGTTATATAAGTATAATAAAATAGAAGTATCAATGTATACGCAATCTATTAATTCGGGAAAATAATATCCAAAGTGTGGACGGAGCGATGACGACCGTGAGTTTCTCTTTCGCTCGCCTATTCCTTATGGATCCACTTGTTCCTCCTGATGCTTACTTGGGTGCTTTATTCACTCGTTTATTCTCTCTACTGAATCTTTTTTATCCTTCTCTCTCTCTCTCTCACTCTTTTTCTATCGCTTTTCCCAATCTCTCTCTCTCTCTCTCTCTCTCTCTCTCTCTCTCTCTCTCTCTCTCTCTCTCTCTCTCTATATATATATATATATATATATATATATATATATATATATATATATATATATATATATTCCCCTCCCTCTATCCTTAAATCTTACGAGTCCTCTCTCCTTCTCTCTCTTTATCCCTTTATCCTCTGAACTCTCCCACGTCCCTATCCCCCCTCCCCCCTCCCCCAAGCGGCCCCCGGGATTCCCCAAGGCGAAGGCTCCCCGCCCGTATATAACCTGCCACGTCGGGACGGATTTAATTTCGCCTCCCACCGCCACCGGCCTCCAGCACCGGGCGGCGGGGGCGGGGGCGGCAGCGGGAAAATTAATCTCTACATACCGACAGTCTCTATGTAGACGAGCACACACGCACGCACGCAGAAACGCAAGCAGATAGACACGGGGTGCTCAGGCACAAAAATACTTCTGTCTGTGGTGGTGATGGGTATGCTTGTATGTGGAGGTGTGCGAGCAAACACACACGCACATGATCACGCACAGAGGGAGGGAGAGAAAGAGAGAATAGAGCGAGAGAGCGAGAGAGCAAGAGAGCAAGAGAGAGAGAGAGAGAGAGAGAGAGAGAGAGAGAGAGAGAGAGGGGGGGGGAGAGGGAGAGAGGGAGAGTGAGAGAGCGAGAGAGGCAAGAGTACAAGAGAGAGAGAGAGAGAGAATAGAGCGAGAGAGGCAAGAGTGCAAGAGAGAGAGAGAGAGAGAGAGAGAGAGAGAGAGAGAGAGAGAGAGAGAGAGAGAGAGAGAGAGAGAATGAATTGGGAGGTTCGGGAAATGGGAGCAAGAGAAAAAAACACAACACCGTCATACCGCACAGGCAAAGGCGGGGGCACCTCCACCTCCTCACGTCGTCCATAGGGAACGCCCCCCCCCCCTCCCCACCACCTTGCAGGACCTGTCGAGGCGTCTACGGAATCAAGTAACAACACTCGAGCTGTCATGCCTTTCCGGGCTTATAAGCTCTTCGTTTCCTCGCCGTGATTGCAGCGGTGCAGCGGTGCAACGTGCAACATGGGACACGGGAGAGGGGAGATGGTGGTCATGCTGAAGGACGGAGATGACGTCACCGGATGGAGTAGGAGTAGGAGTAGGAGTAGGATGAAGACCAGGAAGAAGTTAAAGAGGAGGAGGAAGAATAAGAATTGGGAGAAGATAAGGAGTAGAATGGTTAGGGAAGAGGAGGAGGAGCAGGAGGAGGAGGAGGAGGAGGAGGTTTGTGAGAACCGTTTCTTTCGACGCCAGAATTATTTATTCATCTATCGTCTACACTCTCGAGGGCGGACGTGCGAGGAGAGGAGGGGAGGAGAGAATAAAAAGAAACGTGGATAGGAGAGAGAGGGAGAGGAGTGAGGTAGAGCGAGGAGTGGGAGTGGGAAAAGAAGAGGGTGAGGGTGAGAGAGAGAGAGGAGAGGAATAAATAGGGAGAGAAAGAGAGAGAGAGAGGGGGGGTGGGGGAGAGGAGAAAGGGAGGCAGAGGAGGAGGAAGAGGGATAAGGAGGGATGGGAGAGGAGGGGAGAGGAGAGGAGAGGAGAGGATAGGAGAGGAGGGGAGAGGAGAAGAGAGGAGAGAGAGAGACGTAAACTAAAATGACCGAAGATTTAAGAAAAAAATAGGATAAAGGGCAAAGGGCAAAGGCCAAGGGGACGAAACACGAAGGAAACAAAAGCGAGGCGAGAAAGAGACACACCTCATAAAGAAGAGCGACAGAGCGGAGACCGGGCGAAAGAGCGAAGGCAGAGGCGGGCGGGAGAGCAACCATCTTCCCCCAACTATGCAGAGAGATCCGTCTGCCCTGGCATTAGTATTCTCTTCGGCCACATGACTATGACAGAGGTATAATCGCTAGGTGACGTGTGACAGTTCCTCTATATTTTTTTTCTCCTACACACGCTATAGAGCCGGTGTACACATCAAGACACATCACGCTGACACCTCCTTCACGTTGGTAGTTAAGTGTCCGCAGGGATATTCGAGATGGCTGTTCCGATAAGGAGACACACCTCTTGAAGTTTACATTAAAACAGCTGACGTCCCTCGGCTTGGAAGGACATCCAAGGCCGCGTGTGGAGTCTGCGCGGCGCTCGAGGAAAGGAAACGCGGAGGATCAGCCAGCCTCTGGTGGCACCTATTGGCCTCCGATGCAACATGTCTCTCTTTCTCTGCCTCTCTCGCTCGCTCGCTTCCTCTGTTTGTCTTTCTTTCTATCTCTCCCTCCCCTCTCCACCTCTATCTCTCTCCTCATCCCTCTTTACCCTCTCTCCTTTTCTCTCCTTCCCACTCCCTCTTTTCCCCCCTCCTTCTCCCAATCTCTCTCTCTCTTTCCTTCCCTCCCTCTCCCTCTCCCCCCCCTTCTCTCAGCCCACGGAGACAGCGACGAGCCGTGGCGTCAAGGCTACCGAGCCCGAAAGCCATGACTAAAATATTCACAGCGCCGCCCGCTTGTCACCATCAAGTATCGAGCAGTTAGGTCTCCAGCTCTAATTCAATAACAGGTCCAGTTGTCATACCAGCGGGGTTTGATTACCAGGAATGAATAAACAATTATCAGCACGGCATGACGTATCGCCGAGCGGAGTTACGGTGATGCGATCTGTCGGGGCAGGTAAGTCTCCCTCACGCTGCACGACCGTCGCCGCCGTCGTCTTGGTCGTTGCTATTCTTGTCGCCGTTATCGGAACCGATGCCAGGTCGCCGAGGCTGTCGTCTCGCTCGTCTGCTGATGAATGGCATCGTCAGCCCGACGGGACAGCCCGGCCAGATGAACGGATTTCAGAGCTCGTGACGTCACAGCGGATTTCGGCATTCGTGGTCACCGCGGGTTTCAGCGCACGTTGTCACCGCGAATATCAGCGGATTTCAGCACACCTGACGTCACCCGGGATTAAAGAACTCGTGACATTACCCCGCGAATGTAAACAGCGATCAAGACTTAATCTTCTCAGAATCGGGAATACGCTTCCCTCCCCCGGCCTCCCCGGCCTCCCCGCCCCCTCCCTCTCTCCCTCCCACTACACGCCACTCGCACCACGTGGTGTTCGCTACGTGTTCATTAGCCCGTCTTCTCTTGCCCTTCTTCGCGGTTGCTCGTCACGAATTCGATCCTTCGAACACGTGCTCGGAGCCGTCGCTACGACTCCAGATTGGTCGTCCCTTCGCGGCTGAGTCGGCGTCACGGAACAAGGTCGGAGCGACGCCCGTTTTCCAATCAAGTCTTTTAACTACATATCTCGCTGGTTCTGAATCCCCCCCCCACCCATCTGAATTCGATCCAGGTGAAAGAATAGCTAGCTGGGGATAGCGCGGGGTTGTGGTGGGTGGGTGGGTGGCTGGGTGTTAACACAGCAGCTCCCACGCGAGTCAACACCCACAGAGCACTCAGGGCGCGGGTGGCTACGGCAACCTCGTCCCTAACCCCGGCCTTGTTTCGCCCTAGGGTCACGCCACACAAACACTGCGCCGTCGCCATAGCCCTCTTTCCCACACTCCCACCCTCAGGCGGTGGAGTGAGGTGACGGGGAGAGGGGGAGGGAGGAGGGAGGGCAGGGAGAGGATGAGTAAGAGAGGAGGGGAGGGGAGGAGGAGGGAGTAGGAAGGAAGAGAGAGGAGAAAGGAGAGAAAAGAGCGAGAGAGAGAGGTGAGCTCTCGAATCACCCCTGCGTTAACACCCGAGTCAGCCGTTGATCATTCTGGAATCGCCCCGAGGACTCAGAACGGCAATTTTCCTGATGGCGCGGAAAATGCAGAGTGTTTTGCTTCAGCTGTTTTGGGTGGGATTCGCAATCTTGCATTTATTGCAATGTATTTTCAGCACAACTTCTTTAATTTGATACTTTAGGGAAATATGAAGGTTAACGGGAGGCGTTTATAAGATTAGATTTTGCATACGCCCACGCACGCACAGACACACACACGACCGAACATTTAAACTCGATTATATACCCTCCCCACGAAAATAGGAAAATTGGTAAACACGAGAACCTGCCCGGCGATGACAGCTCCTATCCCCTTCCCTGGTGGTAGGGGAGGGGGGAGGGGGGAGGGGGAATGGAAGGAGGGAACCAGAGAATGGAGAGGGAGAGGGGGGAGGAGCGGGAGGGGGAGGGATGTTAGTACTGTAATAGCTCATGATGAGGGAGGCGATGAGGTTGTGAAGAGGGAGGGGGGGGGGGCAGTGAAGAGAAAGGGGAGGCAGTGGAAAGGATGGGGGGGGGGGCAGTGAAGAGGGGTGGCTAGGCCGTGGACTGTGGAGAGCTGGGGGGAGATAGTGTGAAGGGGTTGGGGAGGTAGAGGAGTGGGCGGCGAGGTGACAAACACGATCAGTCAAGCATCTCCGTTCACGAAACGCCAAGAACCCCGGAGGCGTAAGCAGGCAGGCAACCGTCGCGACAGTTTCGCGAATGAGAACCAAACCTTAATAGCCATCGGATGACTAATGATTAAATGGCCCACAATGAAGCCAATTAAGGGACAAAGTCACCGTAATTAGGAGAAATCAAGGGGAATCATTAAGCGGCCCCGAGAACTTTTTAAACGTTCGTGGTCATTGGGTGGCCGTGATTACAGGGAGCCCCACGACAATCAATTCGCGATTAAGGGGGAGGGGGAAGGGGAGGGGGGTCCCGCAGTAATTAGCAAACGGTAATGATGAGCTCCGCGCGCGATGTGACACGCGGGCATAATTATCAAGGGCCTTAATGAGGGAGCTGTGATGACAATATATATAAAAATAACACATGAAAACAATTGTTTGGAAACTATAACAAGAGCGACAAAACAGTTGATTGGCTGATTGCTGTCCGGAACAAAAAGAAAAGGAAAGAAAACAAAACAAAACAGCTGATAGTTTTTGAAAGAAGGAATCACAAAAACAAGAAAACAGCTGATTTGTGTTTACGTTTTAGCCGAGTGACGATCATGGGATAACGGTGATTTTAAACAGCATGACAATAATAAGCATAGTTTAACCGTGAATTGGAAACAATGTAAAAGTAATACTGTACCAAGTGTTTTAACAAAATCATGCAAAACTATGCAATTGCTAATGACAGAATGGGATTTTGGTTAGCTGCAAGAATATGAAGATACGTTCAAAAAAAAATCATCAACCCAAAACACTCACATAAGCAACAGCAACAACAAAAAGGCAATTTCAGTGAAGATAACAATAACATCTTTAATAAGATATTGATTATCATAAGCGTTATTTTCCCTAAAAGTAGTAATATCAAGTCATTCCAATAACAGCAATGATAACAAAATAATGACAGTGCCATCGAATTAAAAACTGATATTATGAATATAAAACAATGGAAATAATAACAACAATACTGCAATAACGGTTGTAAAAGTAATAACAATAGTAATAGAAATAAAAATAGGTGACTATAATATAAATATATATATATATCAATAATATCAATAAAACTAAAAAAATAGTAATGATAAACCTTGGAGTAATAATAATAATAACTATAATAACTATTATTGTCATAATAACAGTGATAATGACGACAATGATTAAACTAATGACAAGAAAACGTTATCATCACAACAGA
>BOPN01000506.1:64774-67274 GCA_017312705.2 Penaeus japonicus
AAGGCGAGAGAGAGAAAAGAGAGGGAGAGAGAGACAGAGAATCCACCATGGGAACAACGAACGCAAACAAAACAGCGAATCAGCCAGTATTGCGACGGCCACACATTCGATACACACGGCAGTGCACGTTCTTCCATTTCGTGTAGCGTCAACCCAAAGTTTGGCTGCAAGAAAGGATGTGGCAATAACATATGGAACGCTAACAGGGGGTAGGGGGAGGGGCGGGACGGGGTGGGCAGCCGAGGAGAGCCGGTGGGGGCAAGGGGTAGGGAGGAGGGGGTGGAGAGAAGGGAGGGAGGTGGGCGGAGACAGGAATGGTTGAGAGAAAATATTATCCCTTGGAAATTGTTCTCATGCTTTTTATATGAAGGCTCGGTGAAGGGTTCCGCGTTTTTGTGCATGGAAAGGTTGCATTTTCTCCTATTAGACACATTGTTTGGGGTGATTCTGCGGGGGTACTGCACACGAGAGGGGAGGAGGCGGACATGATCCAGTGACATGAGATCACTTTCAAACCCTCATTTCGTCGGGAATGTACGCGCCAGCGCCTGCAGCCAAAGGCGTCTTCAAGACTCGAAGGAAGAAAGAAAATTAAAACGCCGTTTTAAGTAGTACGACTACCCGAAGGGACGTAGAGTTGAACCATAATTCGGTACATCACCGTGGCTATACAACAGCATTATCTGATCCTCCAGCAGAGCATCGTATTAATAGTATAGAGCCATTACAGGGGTGTGGGCGGGCGTATCTACCGAGGTCGCCGAGGATTGGTACTTAACCGCGCGTTCAAGTCTCTGCCGTCATCGAGTCCGCCGAAACACTCGATAAGTCGACGCGCGGCTTGCTCCGGCGGTCGATGGTTGGACTAACGGCGCGGATCATTGCTAGTATCGGCGTGTGATTCACTATCTGAAACTAGCTGCACTCAAGGCCCGAGTCCAGCCGCTAGCCCCCACCCCCCGTCCCTCCCTCACATGCAGCCACGCGGATGTGCCGTATGTGGGTATTTGTGTGTGGGTTGTTCATACTTCCACATGAACGCCTCTACCGTTCTGTTATTGTTTGTGTAAAAAACTATCATAATATACTCTTATAGGAGGGGTATATATATAATTATATATATATTATATATATATATATATATATATATATATATATATATATATATATATATAATATATATAGACTTTGACAAGTTTGTGTATGTGTGAGAAAGATGTATATAGCAAACACATTTTCTACCTTTTGCATGTATGTGTGCATGTCTTTTTGAGCGTGCGTATGTACGTGTCTTCTTCAATCTTGATCGAAGATATCTTGTAATAAAGTATCTCATCTATGAGCTAAAAGATTCCCCCAAAATTGAGGCCACATGCATTAATTCCTTTAAAGAAGACGAATATAAGGTCTGACTTGCCCTCAGCTACACAGAATACTGTTACGTTAACAGTACTGCCCGTACTGCAAGTTTCTTGCGTTCAAGTTATGCAGATAATTTTTTATCGTTCTAGGGAATAACTAGCTTCCCTTTTTTTTATACTTTTAGGAATGTGATTCGTTCGTAATCTTCTGGGCATACCCCCTTCTTTTTATGAATCTACGTTGATTATCACGGGGTGAGGTACACCGCCTGAAGTATTGCCATATGAAAATGCCTCTTAATGGAGATTAACTGGTACACTCCCATCGCCACACTCAAATTCATTATACTCAAGAATGCACTGCAAAAAGTTTGAAGGAGCGCTACGACCATCACTACCGACATCACTCAAAAATATTTCCTCACTTGGGGAAAGACTAAATAGAGAGGCATCACCTAGGTTCTCTAATATGAGGTGTATTGTGTCGCTGCCAATGGGAGATATAAAGACTCCAGGATCTTTATGCAGGTAAAAAATGCACTTATAGAAGTGTAGCAAATCAAATCTAACCTAATACGAAAATAATCCAGGGACACATAGGCCTCACAGTCTGATGCATCATTACCAAACAACAATGCGAGTCCTAACTTCACACGACTGCACAGTGGTCCAGATATTACAGAGCTGAATAGTGATGTTCACTCGAGTCGTTGTTGATACAACATACCAAAATGAGTGAATCACAGGACATTTGATTGAGGGAGTAAGTGTCTGCACAGTCAAAACAACAGAGATTAGGAACATCACTATGGATGCTTGCCACCCTTCTAGGTACGGCTGAGCAGAAGTAGCGTCTCGACAGGCTAAGAGTAGAAGTTCTTTAAGCAAGAAAAAGGAAGTAAAATACCCAAACACTCAAGGCGGCCCCAACAACAAGCCCCTGTTGCTGGTCGAGTTCTGCCAAGAGGACAAGTAAATCACAAAAATCAATCCACACTCGACTCCTGGATATATCAGCGAAATCGTAAAAACAAACAAACAACAAATACTAGGCACACTAATACCAGAGTAAACCTCTGCCTTGACCCTTCAGTGCCAATAGTCGGACTAAAGACGAGCGCATCAACACCCTTCGAGCT
>BOPN01000506.1:74774-79774 GCA_017312705.2 Penaeus japonicus
TCTCTTCTTACTTCTTGGTTCACTTATTCTCCCTCTCTCCCTCTCTCTTTCACAAGCACATGATTTCACTCCACACCCCCCCTCTCTCTTCCTCTTTCATCTTCACTCATAATATCCTTCTTCTCTTAACCAATTCTCTCCACACCTCTACTTTCGTACACATCCTCCCCCTTCCCCCCTCCCCCCTTCTCCAATCCACGCAAGCATTTCTGTCACGTTCCACCCCCCCCCATCCTCCCAAGCCCCTTCTCCTTCCAGTGATACGCAAGTTGAGGTGAGTGCGTGTGTGCCTGAGTCTTGCGTTACTCTCCCTTATTTTCTTTGCTGCTTATTTACACCTAGGTCTTTGTCAGTCCTTTCTGCGTCACATATCAGAACCACTCTGTCACCCTCCCTTCTTACCCCTCCCCTCCCCCTCCCCATCACCCCCAAAACTACCCCCTGGTCGCCTGACCCCGCTCCCCCTTCCACACTCCTTCGACATACTCCCACCGAGCCAGTCTGACTCGACACCTGCGCTACCTGTTTCATTTCCGACTCGACTGCCGCCTCCTCCTCCTCCTCCTCCTCGATTCTGCAGCTTTCGGTGAGAAAACCTTGGAGTCTGACCCAGTCTTGCTTCCCTTAATAAAATATGAAATAAAATATATGCCCTGTCCGGACTGCATACCCTGACCATCTAGCAGCTAGCACGGTCGTCACAGCTGCTAACACTGTTTCCTGCTTTGACAGATTCCTGTTATGTTTCCAAACACCCGACCTCCACCTGTGGCTGCCTGATTTAGCGCTCTCCACAAAGAGGGAATGTCCACCCCTAACAAACTCTACCAAAGTGTGTGTGTTTGGGGCTGCCCCCCTACCCCCGCCCCCTCCCCTGCTAGCGGACCTGTCACCTTGTGTGCTCGTCACCCTGACCCGTCCTGGCCGTGCCGTCGCACCGCCGCCTCGGGTTGCCGGGGGTTCTGCCGTATCTGCGCCTCGTATCTTGGCCAGGGAGAGGCAGGGGGCGAGGAAGCTTTATCGCGGCCCATCTGTCCCTCGTTATCAGATGTTTTGTCATACGCGTTTAGCGCTGCGATCGTCCTTTGGGGCCGAGAGGTCGTGTGTTGCGTCACGGCCCGTGGCTGGCCCGGGCGCGGCCGCTGTCCTGTGGCGAGGACAGAGGATGCGCCGCCGCGGGGGTCCTCGGGGTCTCCGTGGGGCGCCGAGGCCTTCCTTCAAACCGAGCCCGCGTCCCTTTCGACATCTCACCCTTCAGCTCGAGGGAAGGGCCTCGCCGCACGGAACCTCAGGCCAATCCGGGGCCTCGGGTGCTCCGGTGTCGCCGTGCATCATGTTGAAAACCGTCGTCGGCAAAACCGGATTAATCGCGGGCAATTTCCGCCCGGTAACGACGGTGTCAATGGCGGGGCCGTCGCGAAGCACCGGTTGTCGCGGCCAGGCCTGCGACACTCACGATGGGACCTCCGTGCTTTACAGATATCAGGAGAATACACGATGTGAGCTAAGTAGACAATTGAATCAGTAAATGACTAAGCGAGTGTGCATGTGCGATTGCGTTTGTGTATGGAAATGGCTAATTGTGTGTGTGAACAAGTAGGCCAGCGAGCGGGTAAGTGAATAAGCGACTAGGTGTGTTTAGATGGATGTAAGCGTTCGCCCATGTTTAACCATACAAAACATTTCTGCGACATTTCCTAGTACCCTCCCTCCCTACCCCGGGGCATTCATCATCGGCGTGTCCCAGCCTCTGCTCTCCCTTACCCTCCACACCCCCACCCCAAACCCCCGGGGAAGAGCGAGGACAAAGCTCGGCCTGGAGACACCTGTCACGGCATAATAATCACCTAGTAAAAGTAGGCCCGTGGATGTGTGTGTGGGGGTGGGGAGGAGGAGGAAGGAGGGGGAGGAAGAGAGGGGATAGGAGGAGGGAGGGACTAGAAGGGGGTAGGAGGAGGAAGGGAGGGAGTTGGATGAAAGGAGGGAGGGGTATAGGAGGAAGGGAGGTCATCTCTAAGGTAGAGTAGGGGGTGGGGGATAGCTTGTTATTCCTCCTCCCCCCTCCCCCACCCCCCTTCCCTCGTGCGACGGTCTACGAGATAGCAAACACGATAACGATGCATCTACACCTCTCGGGCCGACGGAGGTGGGAAGGAGGTGTGAGAAGCCGAGGGATTGGCTGCTGGCTGCTGGCGATTGGCTGATTGGATGACCTTGTTAATGGAATAGCTGGTCGGTTAAGTACTAATGGGGGAAAAGGACGCCGACGGATTTATTATGAGACTGAACATGAAATCTCAGGAACCGCCGAGTAGATCTATTCCGTTATCTAAAAAAGAAAGAAAGGAAGAAAAGGAGAAAAAAGAGCATAGCATTTAGCGAAAACTTCATACATGTAACAAGAATCTTATGATATGGGTCCTTTATCTTAAAATGCATATAGCCACATTCTCTTTCTCTATCTCTCTCTCTCTCTCTCAACCCCCCCTCCCCACTCTCTCTCTATTTGGCGAGAATACAAACACCAGTAATTTTGTTACAACACATGGGTCCCACTGACAGGACGTGAGATTCGAAAGGAACGCAAAATAATCATACCTTTTGTACATCAAAACTTACGTCTGTCCTCATTTAAGCCTTTAATTCACATACACCCACGAAGGAAAACAAAAAAGAATAAAAAACGAGAGAGAAAAAAAACAACAAAAAAAACGATCACAAAAGAAAACGGAAACGGTGCTGAAAGGCAGATCGATACAATATAAACGAAAATCCAAAGGGAATCGGAACCTAAGTTAAAGGTTTGGCGAAGAGGGATCGGGAAAAGAGGGTCGAGTCGCACGGAGGGAACAAAGGCGATTCTCTTTTGTTTCTTACGGAGTTTGATGGACGCGGAAATAACGGGACGGATTCAGCGGATGATACATAGAAAGTTTTCAAAGAGAGAGAGACGGAACGAGAGCGAGACAGATAGATAGATAGATAGATAGAGAGAGAGAGAAAGAGAGAGTGAGAGAGAGAGAGAGAGAGAGAGGGAGAGAGAGAGAGAGAGAGAGAGAGAGAGAGAGAGAGAGAGAGAGAGAGAGAGAAAGAGAGAGAGAGAGAAAGGGAAAGAGAGAGAGGAAAAGAAAGACACAGGGAGATATAAATATAGATAGATAGACTGATAAATAGACATATAGATGGAGAAAGAAAGAGAAAAAAACAACAGTACAGAGAGATAAACAGAACCCCTCCCCCCCAAAAAAAAAAACAGAAGGCTTCAAGTCAGTCCTATCTTAACCTCGATGACTCACGTTTCAGAGAAATTAGGTATACGACTGTACTAAATGCCTCACAAGGAAGAAGGAAAAAACAAGTAAAAAAAACGCTTAAAAATGATAATGACGAAATGCTTCAAATGGTTCAACAGAAAATTAGATACAATCATAAAAAAGAAGAAGAAGAAGAAGAAAAATTACACACATCCTCTGATAGAAGAACGTGATGACTCATCGGGTAAACAAAGATGGAAAAGTACCTCGCGCCCTGGAGAGAAAGAGAAAGAGAGAAAGAGTAAGAGAGAGAGAGTAAGAGAGAGAGAGAGAGAGAGAGAGAGAGAGAGAGAGAGAGAGAGAGAAAAACAAAGTTGTTAAATATAATCACAAAAAAAAACAAAAAAACAATCGGCTTAAAACGAAGGATTTTGAAAGCGAAAACAATTAGCGGGAAATGGACTTAAAAACATTCAAACGAATACCAAAACATTTTTCTCAACCTATCATATAATCGAAACGTACTGTATTGCAACGTTCTCGACCGTTACATAGCTGGCTGATGTTGATAAGATCGAAGTATTGAAAATGTTCAATGGCGACTGTTTTATAATGGACTAGTTAAGTCACTGACGAAGGGAATCGGACGCAATTCATAAAATCTCTTTCTATATTTTTCATTTTATTGTACTTCAACCACAATAATGACTTACAGAATAACTATCGAAGAGGAAAAAATATAGGGAGGAAGATGGGAGGGGGAGAGATAGGAGGGGAGGAGAGGAGAGGAGAGGAGAGGGGAGGGAGGGGGACGTGGGTGGAAAAGGTGAGGAAGAGGGGGGGTGGGGAGAGGAGGGCAGGGGAGGGGGTAAAGGGAAGTAGTGTGAAAGGAGGGAAGGAAAAGACAGGTGGTAGAGGGGAGGGGAGAAGGGGAGAGGGGAGATAGGTGAGAGGGGAGAGGGGGTGGAGGGGAAAGGGGGTAGGAGAAAAGAAGGTGAGGGGAAGGGGCAGGGTATAAGTAGAGGGAAGCTGTGGGAATTAAGGCTTACGGGGGGTGGGGTGGGGGTAAAGGAAAGGGGGTATCATAATGGTTATAAGAGAGAGGGAGGGGATGTAGGGGAGGGGAGGAGAAATCGGGTTAAGGATTATGAAGATAGAGGAGGGGGAATTGAAACGAGAAGGAGAGGGGATTCAGAGTTTAAAGGGAAGTAAAAGAGGGGAGGGAAGGGGAGGGGGTGAAGGAGGGAAAAGGAAGGGTAGGGAGGGGGAATGGAGGAAACAGAAGGAAGGAAAAGGAAGGGTAAGGGAAGAGAGGGGAATTAAACAGGAGTAAGGGGGAGGGACTCAAATACCATAGGGAGGAAACTGAGGAAAATTTTGTACATTTTTAAGGTAATTTTCCTGTGCGCGCGCGCGTTTTTTTTGTGTGGATCGGTTGCCCCTGTATTCTTGCTACTTCATAGCTTATCACAATTTTGTTACATTTTCTAATTATTTCCTTTTTACCTCTTTTCTACTTTCTTCTTAACATTATCTCACCATTCCTCCATCTCTATCTCTCTATATATTTTTTCCCTCGTTTATAAGATTTATATATTTTTTAAAATCTACCAATAAACATCATCTAACTACATTCACTTGATATCAAATCATACATTTTTATCAATTTCTGCACCCTCTTCAAATCCCCCTCCCCCTCCCCCCTCTCAGTACACTAGCATAAGACCTTTCATCTCACTCCTTCAA
>BOPN01000506.1:82274-84774 GCA_017312705.2 Penaeus japonicus
GAGAGAGAGAGAGAGAGAGAGAGAGAGAGAGAGAGAGAGAGAGAGAGAAGGAAGAGAGAGAGAGAGAGAGAGAGAGAGAGAGAGAGAGAAAGAGAGAGAGAGAGAGAGAGAGAGAAAGAGAAGAGAGAGAGAGAGAGAGAGAGAGAGAGAGAGAGAGAGAGAGAGAGAGAGAGAGAGAGAGAGAGAGAGAGAGACTAGGGAACATCGGAGGTAGGAAGGAGAGGAGGAGGGAGGGGGGGTCCGGAGGTAAAAAAAAAATAAAAAATAAAACAGGGTGGGGGTGAGGGGGAGGGGGCGAAAAGATACAGAACGAGGAGAACAAAAATGAAAAATGTGCGGCCGTGAACGAAAACAGGTACTCGGTTCCAGGCGTCCATCATGAAGACCACGACTATCTTTTCACTCAATGCCTGCGCTCACAACTTTTCGCCCGGCATTAAAGCGGTAAGGCACCTGCTCTCTCTCCCTCCGGCCGGGCACGCAAATCCGGGGACACCACGCAGATGGCATTAGGACACCCGTCTTGAGCGAGAAACGGCGAGCGGCAGCCCCTCCCCAGCGCCGAATAATGCGGACGCGAAAATAACAACCGGCCAAAGAAGATAAGACGGGTTAATGCAACAGTCACTTCAAATAAAAGTGAGGACGAGCCTTGCCTGTCTCTCTGGCTCCCTCGCTGGCCGGGCTTGCACAGCACTCGCTCGGGTTCCTTGCCCTAGCTCTCTCTCTCTCTTTCTCTCTCTCGCTCTCACTTTCTTTCTCTCTCTCTCTCTCTCTCTCTCTCTTTATCACTTTATTTCTTTCTCTTTCTCTCTGTCTCACTTCATTTCTCTGTAATGCTCGCTCTTCCTCTCTCCCTCCCATCCCTCTCTCTCTCTCTCTCTCTCTCTCTCTCTCTCTCTCTCTCTCTCTCTCTCTCTCTCTCTCTCTCCCCAAGCCTCGCTCTAATTTTCTCTCCATCCGTCTCACATCCCCCTCACAATCTCATTCTCTCTCGATCTGCCTCTCTCACCCGTCTCTGTCTTGATCAATGTATTTGCGCTCAGTTTATATCACACACTCGGTTTATATTAAATATCTATCTTTCTCTCGATTTCCCACCTCTCTCCCTGCTTCTTTATCCCTTTCTTCCATCCTATATACTCCTTTCTCCTTCTCCTTCTCTCCCTCATCCGTTCACATCTTTCTATCCCTCACTTCCTCCCTTTAAATCCTTCGCCCTTCCTCCTCTCTCACCCTCTTTCCATCGTCTTCCCCTCCATATTCCACTCCCTCTCCTTATCTGTTGTCCCTTACCTTCTCTTTATCTATCCCTCGCCTCTTTCCCCTTTCTATCCATTGCCCCTCTCCCTTTTCTATCCACTGCCCCTCTCTCTTTTCTATCCATCCTTCTCCCCTTTCTATCCATCTCTCGGCCTCTATCCTTCACTCCCGCTTTCTACTCTTCGCCCCCTCGGCCCCCTTCCTATCTCTCTCTTCCTTCCTCCTGTCATATCTATCCCTCTGTCACATCCCATCCCTCGTCTCCTGCTGGCTATCCCTTTCTAACCCTCTTACACCCTCACCCTCCCTCTCTATCCTTCTCCCCCACCCCCCCTTCACCCAAGCCCCCCTTCCCGCCATTCTCCGCGTGATGGTCGAGGATTTCGAAACAACCTTTCAGCTGGTCTTCCTCGAGGCCGGAGGAGGAGGAGGAGCCACGCGTTGAATTTTGATATTTTGGTAAGGGCCTTTTATCTGACCTTCCCATTCCTCGAGCGCCCTTCCTCCCTCGGTGCTCGGGACTTCTGGAGGAGGGACTTCTGGAGGCGAAGGGGAGGAGGGGGATGGGGATGGGAGGGGAGGGGATGGGGAAGGGGACGGAGGAAGGAAAAGGGGTGGGATAAAGAGGGGGGAAGGGGGAGGGGGAGAGATAATAGAATATTTCAGCAAGGGTTCCTTAGCTTTGGGGTGTATTGGCTGGCGTCACACACACACACACACACACACACACACACACACACACACACACACACACACACACACACACACACACACACACACACACTAAACAAGGGATAACAAAGTAAGCGAAAACACAACTTTCACCATACAAAAGAAGAAGCAACAAAAAATAATAAATAAAAAAACTAAGGATATCAATATGCAAATCCCCGTGATATATCTCACATAATCCTAGTTGAGTTCCTTGACACTTTCTCCCCGTCTCTCTCTCTCTCTCTTTCTCTTATCCACTCTTAACTCTCTCTCATCTACTTATTTTTTTTCTCTCTCTCTCTTTCACTAATTCAGGCTCTCGCTTTCCCTGTTTCTCTCTCTCTCTCTCTCTCTCTCTCTCTCTCTCTCTCTCTCTCTCTCTCTCTCTCTCTCTCTCTCTCTCTCTCTCTCTCTCTCTCTCTCTCTCTCTCTCTCTCTCTCTCTCTCTCTCTCTCTCTCCTGATCTCCCTTGCCGGGTTTCGCTCGCTGGTATTCATGCATTTCTCTCGCCTTCACTGGCAAT
>BOPN01000506.1:89774-92274 GCA_017312705.2 Penaeus japonicus
AAAGGGAGAGAGAGAGAGAGAGAGAGAGAGAGAGAGAGAGAGAGAGAGAGAGAGAGAGAGAGAGAGAGAGAGAGAGAGAGAGAGAGAGAGAGAGAGAGAGAGAGAGAGAGAGAGAGAGAGAGAGAGAGAGAGAGAAAGAGAAAGAGAGAGAAAGAGAGAGAAAGAGGGAAAGAAAGAAAGAGAGAGAGAGAGAGAAAAGAGAGAGTGAGACATATATATAGATACAGAGAAACGGGTTTGTGTTTCCATGTAAAGTAAATCATAAAAAATCATATGCTAATTTAAACATCACTCCCTCTATTACTTCCCTCCTTTTGCCATTCCTCTCTTTATTTTCTTCCTCATTCCTCCTCTCCTCCCCTTCTCTCTCTTTCTTCTCTCTCCTCCCCTTCCCTCCCTTTCATCTCTCTCCTCCACTTCCCTCCCTTTCTTCTCCCTCCTCCCCTTCCCTCCCTTTCTTTTCTCTCTTCCCCTTCCCTCCCTTTCTTCTCTCTTCTCCCCTTCCCTCCCTTTCTTCTCTCTCTTCCCCTTCCCGCCCTTTCTTCTCTCTCTTCCCCTTCCCTCCCTTTCGTCTCTATCCTCCCCTTCTCTCTTTTCCTTCTTTCCCCTCCCCTTCCCTCTCTTTCTTTTCTCTTCTCCCCTTCCCTCCCTTTCGTTTCTCTCCTTCCCTTCCCTCCCTTTCTTCTCTCTCCTCCCCTTCCCTCCCTTTCTTTTCTCTCCTCCCCTTCCCTCCCTTTCGTCTCTCTCCTCCCCTTCCCTCCCTTTCTTCTCTCTCCTCCACTTCCTTCCTTTTCTTTTCCCTCCTCCCCTTCCCTCCCTTTCTTCTCCCTCC
Source organism: Penaeus japonicus (assembly GCA_017312705.2). Classification (NCBI taxonomy): domain Eukaryota; kingdom Metazoa; phylum Arthropoda; class Malacostraca; order Decapoda; family Penaeidae; genus Penaeus; species Penaeus japonicus. The sequence continues at coordinate 90,607 of BOPN01000506.1, forward strand.
TCCCCTTCCCTCCCTTCCTTCTCTCTCTTCCCCTTCCCTCCCTTTCGTCTCTATCTTCCACTTCTTTCTCTTTCTTCTCTCTCCTCACCCTTCCTCTCTCTTTCTTCTCACTTCTCCCCTTCCCTCCCTTTCTTCTCCCTCCTCCCCTTCTCTCTCCTTTCCTTCCCTCTCTTTCTTCTCTCTCCTCCCCTTCCCTCCCTTTCATCTCTCTCTTCCACTTCCCTCCCTTTCGTCTCTATCCTCCCCTTCCCTCTCTTTCTTTTCTCTTCTCCCCTTCCCTCCCTTTCGTTTCTCTCCTCCCCTTCCCTCCCTTTCTTCTCTCTCCTCTCCTTCCCTCCCTTTCGTCTCTCTCCTCCCCTTCCCTCCCTTTCTTCTCTCTCCTCCCCTTCCCTCCTTTTCTTTTCCCTCCTCCCCTTCCCTCCTTTTCTTCTCCCTCCTCCCCCTCCCTCCCTTTCTTCTCCCTCCTCCCCTTCCCTCCCTCTCTTTTCTCTCTTCCCCTTCCCTCCCTTTTTTCTCCCTCCTCCCCTTCCCTCCCTTTCTTCTCCCTCCTCCCCCTCCCTCCCTTTCTTCTCCCTCCTCCCCTTCCCTCCCTTCTTTCTCTCTCTTCCCCCTCCCTCCCTTCCTTCTCTCTCTTCCCCTTCCCTCCCTTTCTTATCTCTTCTCCCCTTCCCTCCCTTTCTTCTCCCTCCTCCCCTTCCCTCCCTTCTTTCTCTCTCTTCCCCCTCCCTCCCTTCCTTCTCTCTCTTCCCCTTCCCTCCCTTTCTTATCTCTTCTCCCCTTCCCTCCCTTTCTTCTCCCTCCTCCCCTTCCCTCCCTTTCTTTTCTCTCTTCCCCTTCTCTCCCTTTCTTCTCTCTTCTCCCCTTCCCTCCCTTTCTTCTCCCTCCTCCCCTTCCCTCCCTTTCTTCTCTCTCTTCTCCTTCCCTCCCTTTCTTCTCTCCCCTCCCCTTCCCTCCCTTTCTTCTCTCTCTTCCCCTTTCCTCCTTTTCTTCTCTCTCTTCCCCTTCCCTCCCTTTCGTCTCTATCCTCCCCTTCTCTCTCTCTTTCTTCTCTCCCTCCCCTTCCCTCTCTTTCTTATCTCTTCTCCCCTTCCCTCCTTTCTTCTCCCTCCTCCCTTCCTCCTTTCTTCTCTCTCTTCCTTTCCTCCTTTTCTTCTCTCTCTTCCCCTTCCCTCCCTTTCGTCTCTATCCTCCCCTTCTCTCTCTTTCTTCTCTCCCCTCCCCTTCCCTCTCTTTCTTTTCTCTTCTCCCCTTCCCTCCCTTTCGTTTCTCTCCTTCCCGTCCCTCCCTTTTTTCTCTCTCCTCCACTTCCATCCTTTTCTTTTCCCTCCTCCCCTTCCCTCCCTTTCTTCTCTCTCTTCCCCTTCCCTCCCTTCTTTCTCTCTCTTCCCCTTCCCTCCCTTTCTTCTCTCTCTTCCCCTTCCCTCCCTTTCGTCTCTATCTTCCACTTCTTTCTCTTTCTTCTCTCTCCTCACCCTTCCCTCTCTTTCTTCTCACTTCTCCCCTTCCCTCCCTTTCTTCTCCCTCCTCCCCTTCTCTCTCCTTTCCTTCCCTCTCTTTCTTCTCTCTCCTTTCCTTCCCTCCCTTTCTTCTCTCTCCTCCCCTTCCCTCCCTTTCTTCTCCCTCCTCCCCTTCCCTCCCTTTCTTCTTCCTCCTCCCCTTCCCTCCCTT
>BOPN01000506.1:119774-129774 GCA_017312705.2 Penaeus japonicus
CTCCCTCACCCCACCCCTACTCCCGGCACTTTTATTGAGGAAGACAACATTACGACTGAAGCAAGTCATCTTTAGTCCTGAACCAGACGCGGGGATAACTTTATGCCATCTTTCGCTCGTGAAATTTGATTATCCTTGTAAGAAGGATAAGTTTAGGATAACTCGTAAACAACCAGTAGCACATGTCGTAAATATAATTGTTTATTTTTTTACTTGTTTATTTTTGTGCGAAATTCGTTTTGTCATTACTCTTAGTATTATTATGACTTTTACTGGTTTGAATATTATCTTTATTACTATAATTCTATTATTATCATTTTCATCGTTATCGTTTGTTAATACTATCATCATTATTAATGCAATAACTAGTATCATTATTATCATTATCATTAATAATACTATTATCACTATTATCATCTACATCATCATATCCATCCTTTTCCTCCTCTTCTTCCTCCTCCTACTGCTCCTCCTCCTCACCATAATCATCAACATAATTTTCTTCTATATTCCAAGCCTCGAGCTTATAAAAGTCAACAAAAAATATTTAAAAAAATATGAGTTGAATAAAAGAACATAAGAAAGATAAATTTACGAGAACTAAAGAATTCAATTGAGTCGAATAGACAGAAAATCTATTCAGAAAGCGCAATGATATAAGGAGAATATACATTTCTTCTTCAATAGCAGAAAAAGAAGACTTCTTTTTTTAAATCGAAAATCAAAATGGATGGGTGGAGAGCGATAACGAAAGAGACATTATTATGGGGATCAGGTTGGAGATGACGGAGGGAGGGAGGGAGGGAGGGAGAGGGAGGGAGAGAGGGAGAGGCGGATGGATGGAGGATGGGAGGGAGGGAGAGGGAGGGAGAGAGGGAGAGGCGGATGGATGGAGGATGGGAGGGAGGGAGGGAGAAAGGGAAGGAAGGCGAGAAGGGGAAAGGGAGGGAGGGGAGAGAAGGTAAGGAAGAAGGGAGGGAAGAAGATGAAAGTGGAGGGAGAGAAGATAGGAGGGAGAAAGAGTAGGAAGGATGGAAAAAGAGAAGGGAGGAGGGAGGGAGGAAGAGACAAAGGGAGGGAAGGAAGGTGGAAGGGAGGGGGGAAATGAAAGGATTAAAAGGAAGGGAAGGAGAGAGGGAGAGGGAAAAAGGGAGGAAAGGAGGGTGACAAGGAAGTAGGATGGAAGGAAAGACCAAAGGAGTGAGAGAGAGTGGGAAGGAAAGAGCGAAGAATGGCGGGTTAGAAGGAAGGAAGGAAAAAGGGAGGGAGGGAGGGAGGTTAGGAAAGAAGGAAGGAAGGAGCGAATGAAAGACGGAAGGAGGAAAGGAAAGAGACAGTATGATAGAAAGGTTAGATAGGGTGGGGGGGGGGGGGGAGGGAAAGCCTCGAAATGATGGGGTTGGTGTGGAGAGTGTCGAAGAGGTAGGCAGAATGCTGGTGAAGATAAGGGGGAGGGGTGAGGAGGGGATGGGGGGAAGTGTGTGTTTGTGTTTGTGTGTGTGCATTTATGAAAGAGAAGAACTAGGTGAGAGATGGAGAGAGAAGTATCTATCTACCTATCTATCTATCTATCTATCTATCTATCTATATATATATATATATATATGTATATATATATATATATATATATATAGAGAGAGAGAGAGAGAGAGAGAGAGAGAAAGAAAGAAAGAGAGAGAGAGAGAAAGCGAGAGAGAGAAGGAGAAAGAGAGAGAAAACAAGAGAAAGAAAAGATGAACGATGGGGGGTGAGGGAGGGAGGGGGGTGTCAGGATGAGACCCAGATTACCACATAGTGTTATCTCATCAGGGGGATGTAAACACAGGCTCGGAACCGCACCGACCGAACGATTAGGTCAAAAACAAAGTAAACCCCGTCGCTGCAGGACATTTTGCGCAGAGCTCACACACACACACAAAAAAAAAACATATTCCTAAGCGTCTGCAAAAAAACAAATGCTTAATAAGAGCCCTTCAGAGCCAAACCCTTAATTTCGACTAACGTTTCGTACCCTTATCTCGGTGAAGAGAAATTACTACTCTATGATTGGTTGATCATGGATGCAAAAATCGCTCTCTGATTGGCTCGAAGAGAGAGTCGTGTGATTGGTTGATCCTGGATGCAAAATACTGCACCCTGATTGGCTTAAAAAATAGTGCTCTATAATCAAAGGATCCTCAGAACAATAAAATCCTCTTTGATCTTGAAGAAAAAGTAAAACAATATAATTAGGTCTCGGTGATCGGAACGTGTATTAAGAAAATCATCTTGCTCTCGGGGGATACGTTTTGAAGGAGATTAAGTGTTACAGAAAGAGAGGGAGAAGGATGAATGGGAGGGGAGAAGGGAGAGGGGAAAGGGGGAAGGGGAGGATGCGGAGGGAGAGGGAAAGAGGAAGAAGGGAAGGAGAATAGAACAGTAAGTGGAGGTAAAGTATTGGGAAAGAGATGCTGATATGGTGAGACACACACACACACACACACACACACACACACACACACACACACACACAGAGAGAGAGAGAGAGAGAGAGAGAGAGAGAGAGAGAGAGAGAGAGAGAGAGAGAGAGAGAGAGAGAGAGAGAGCAGAGAAGATTTGCGGAGGGAAGCGTAGCCGTTGAAGAATGTGAATTAAAATATTACCGATTACAGGCTTATGAATCCTTGAATGTTTTGTTTAATAATAATATCACATTATCGGGATATATCACTAAAACAACAACATATAAACGAACTTTTAAAAAAAGACGAAGCGTAAAAAAATCTCAAGAGTCAATATGTTGCATAACTTTATACTGCCACTTACTAAACAAACAAGCAAAAATAATCCACACATCACTTCAGCCACACGAAGCTCCAGTCTCGGATTATCTGTGGGTTTCAGGTGTTGCTGTCTTGGCGCCTCGTGACCGGGCTGTGATGGACCCTTCGAGAGCTGCGACGTGGCACGGCAGAGGCGGCGGCCTGCAGGAAACGTGAAGGACACGTGTCATGCGACCTCCTGACTCGCAGTGTGAGTCAGTGTGATCAGCAAACCCGGTGTGAGAGCCTCGCCTTGTAAACCCGTGGCGTGTTCGAGATAGAGGATCCACCTCACGCGCCGAATGACTCAAGTGTGAACCCTGCTGCGAGCCTGTCCAAATGTGAACCCTGCTCGCTGTGACGGACATCATGTACCACCTGTACCCATCCACTTGGCAGGCCGCGCAGGACCGATCCTAGGCTCGCACGCCCCGGCCGCGCGGAATCTCAAGTGTTCCCGACTATCCCGTCGTCTATTTGCCAGCGTTCGGTCGCGCGCTTGCGGGAGGATATGAAACCGCTCGCGAGAGAACACTTCCGGCTCATGATGACAGGCGAGGAGACGCAGATGTCACGTGACTGACAGGGAGATGAGAGCGAGGAGGAAGCGCTCCCACAGCCGACCTGCGACCCGGAGGCGGCGTGACGCTCGAGGGCGCGGCGGCGTTAAGGGCATACTAATGCCTTTTCGGTCGGGAGATGATTTAGATTTGAGAACATACTTTACATCCATGATGAACCTGAGGCAAGCTTCGCAATTAGTCTTCATTTCGGAGAGGCTCCTGCGAGAGGCTGGCGGCGCCCCGGCGCTCTCCGGACGCTTCTGCCAAGCATTTGCAGCTAGACAGCCTTCGCTTTCAAAGAGAAAGGGAAAGAATAAACACTAAGTACGTACTCTCTCTCTCACACACACACGCACGCTCTTTCTCTCTCTCTCTCTCTCTCTCACTCACTCACACACACACAAACACACACACACATATTATATATACATATATATATATATATATATATATATATATATATATATATATATATATATATATATATATATTTGTATAGATAGATATATCTATATATATGCACATCTCTTTCTCTCTCTCTCTCTCTCTCTCTCTCTCTCTCTCTCTCTCTCTCTCTCTCTCTCTCTATATATATATATATATATATATATATATATATATATATATAAATATATATATATAAAATAAATATATATGTATATGTATATGTATATATATACATATATACATACATATATATATATATATATATATATATATATATATATATATATATATATGTATATACATACATACATACATACATACATACATACATATATATATATATATATATATATATATATATATATATATATATATATCGTGGTAAAATGAAATATGTATCAACATGCTGGAAAAGCATAAACTGTCGTTTGATTATTGATATAGGCAAGGTGTAAGCAGCAATGAGAACATAAACCAGTCGTAAATACATGATAAACAATAGCCCAACACACCCGAACACAGCTCGGACCTTGTAAGGCTGAGATGAGAAATAGGCGACAAACAGCGAGTCTCCACCTCCGATGTCTAACAAGTCCTCATTAGAGTCTAACAAGTCTCCATTTCGGCCTAATAAGTCTTCGCAAAGGTCTAACAAGCAGGGAGTCTCGCAAGGCGCTCCGAGTGCCGAGTCCGTCGCGTCGCCCCATAGGTCTAGGAGGCGCCCGCTCACCACAGTCCTAACAATCTCTAACCAGATCTAACGAGACTTCCTCTCGCGTCTAACGAGTCTAACGAAGGCCTAATAAACCTCCTGAAAGAAGTACACAAGCACACAGGCAACCAGGACGAGGCCTACGCACGAGGGTGCGGACTATTAGCATGATCGCCGCTAAATGCCCTGATGAAAAGGTCGGCGTCAACTAATTGCGATTCCCCTGTTCCGGGCCCGTGCGGATGCGGCCAATCGATGCTCCGCCCATCTCTTGCTCGTCTCGGGGGATTCCTACGCTGGAAATGGGCGAGAAACTCATCCAAAATCCATACGTAAATAATGCTCTTCGAGTTGTTGCACTTTGTTTTTCCTTATTAGCATAAGTAGCGATTCCAACACATGTCGGAGTCAGGGTCGCGGACGATGTATCGGACGCGGTTGGTATCACATAATGGCCGGGTCGTTGTGATGCATATAAACGACGGCTAATGAGAGCAGGGAAGCCATGCCTGACACACTGCCGGGCCTCGGCCGTACCTGACCGACCCTCACGGCTAGGTCGGGGGCGCGGGGCTTCGAGGAGGAGACGGGCCTCGGGAGCTTGGCGGAGGAGGGCCCGGGCCGCCAAAGGGACCGGGGAGCCCAGGCCGATCTCGGGGAAAGGAAAGCCTGCACGGGAGGGAAGTGCCACCAGAGACAGGATGGGCTAGGGACCAGGCCTGAGGACTGATGGAAAGAGCAGGAGTTATAATCTAAGGGTTAGGAAATTACTAGAAATGCTGACAGGAGACAACAGGACAGACAGAAGGAGTGACGAATCAAGATCGAATGCTGAGGCGGGCCTATCCGAAGACTGCCAACGAGGCCCGAAAAAAACAACAACAGGAAAGGCTCGCAAACAGCCATGATCTGAAAAACAACCATGTTCTGAAACAACACACAATAAAAGCGATTAACGAAATTAGCAAAAGTTTGTTGCGCCCTGCAGAGGAAGCCCAAAGAAAAGCAGAGACACGTCGCACCATCAAGCCAAAGAAAATCTTGGATAATCTTTACGTATGGGAACGTTTGGCATGAGGGCGTCACGCAATCGAGGTCATCACGCCTCACAGGGACGCCTTTGGAGAGGTCACTGCTCAGGATGACGTAATAGCAGATACGGGAAGGGGGGGGGAGGGTTCACGGAGTACACATCCCCCGTCACACGTCTAGAAGCTTCCATTCATATGCAAAGTCAACCGATGAATACAACTTTCTCATCTTGTGTCCGTGTGTCACATCCATCCTTCATGTGTCCCCAGTCTGGAGTTCCTGCCAAGCTCTTCCCTCGGCGTGGCATCCGCCCTCGCTAAGAGACGCGGCGTTCTGTCGCAAGATCGAACCAAACGCATGGCGAAAATGTATGAATGAGAGATTTCGCAAAGAGAGGTGTTTCATCGCCCTTTCGTTATTCTCTATTACGGATTGCGAAATCTTGATGAAGATGAGAAAGAGAAGTCTCGGAAAGATCATTACGCATTATACCTTGTGGAATGAATCATCCTCATTCGTACAACTTTACTACATGTCACAATGACAAATAATTTGAATAAATACATATACAACGAAAATGTCTTTTCAAACATAACAATTTCGATAACAAATAACAAGGAGGAATGAACAAACAATAAAAAAAGTCATAACAAAAAGCTAAACCCGTAAAAAATAATAATAATAATGAAAGCTAGTAAACAAAAACAAACACGGAAGCCCCAAATTAATACAGACATGCTCTAATTACACATATCTCTATTTTGACATCATAATTGCTATATTTTATGATTCGTTAACCACCTGATATTTTCTCAAGCGTTTTCTTTCTCTCTCCTCCCGTTTCCTTTGCTTCCCGCCTTTTTCCTTCAGCTTGTCACCTTTCCTTTTGCGAAGATATATGGCTGAAACAGACACAACGAACCACACCATCTTTAAAGCGAATATTTCGATTAAATATTTGAACTCCAGTTAATCGTTAGCTAAATATTTACGCTCTCACTCTCCGGCCAGAATAAACATTTACTGATTTACTGATTTTCATCACCCGCTTCCCGCGCCCGGCACGCCGAGCTGTCTTGACCCGCTTCCTTCTCCTACTGGATATATAAGGTGTGTGCGTATGTATATATATATTTATATATATATACACACACACACACACACACACACACACACACACACACACACACACACACACACACACATATATATATATATATATATATATATATATATATACACACACACACAGACAACTTTTACATTCATCAGAACTTAAAACCATCATATATGACTGAGATTCATTATTTTCTTATATGAAAGATATAACATATTCTTAAATGACACATCTCCTATATATAAATATATATATATATATATATATATATATATATATATAAACACACACACATACATATACACACACAGGCATTTTCACATATTTCCTTTACTTCTAAAAAAGTACGTTCTTGATGTACGATGTACCTTATTCTCCGACCTTCTATTGAGTACACAATTCCAGCCCTTTATTCCAATATTCAGCAACGCAATACAATCTAACACTTTGGTTTCAGCAAATGGTGTAATCGCACGCTCATTATTCTTTGCACTTGATATTCATCTGATATAAAAAAAGTCGCATTTCAAGATTTCGATTGCTTCGCTCGACAGTTTACACAAGCATATTTCCAAATATTTACCTGATATGTAAATAAGCAAACGAACTGTTGGTCTTCGTATTTATAAATAAAAAAGTGCAAGATCTGATGTCAAAACACATCTCAATGAAATACGTCCTTCGAAGGAAAGTTATTCTGTTGAAAGATGAAATCTTGACAAGGGTCTCAACAAAATCCCAAATAGGAACTCACGTCTTAATGATTTTCGTAAACCTAAACACACACGCGGGCTTGCATCTTCCTCCGTGATACAAAGACGAAATGAACCACAACATTCTGAGATTCAAGATTTAAAAAAAAATCGTATTTTTAACATATTTTTTTTTTTGGGTAATTCTCCAGTCTTAACGAAATTCCAAAAAGGAACTCACGTCTTAGCACCTTTCGAAGCCTTCAAACACACGAACTTGCATCTATCTTCCTCCGCGATAAAACAAAAAATCGAAACGAACCAAAAACTACAAATAAAATCCCAGTTTTTAGATTTTCATTTTTTTTTGTTGATCCCTCAATCAATGTATTCATATCCCAAGTCAGTAAAAGTATGTGTTCCTGATCTCGTGAAGTAGATAGGATGATGATTCGGGGTTCCAATCTGGGAGATGAAATGAGAGATTTTATCATTTCATCGAAAGGGAGGCTTGTCCGAAATCTTAACGAGCTGTCTCGACTTGTGTGTGGCTTTGATCCTTTTGTCGTCCTACTTACACTCGTGAAGCTTATGTTGGGAAATCGTTTTGTTTATTGAATTTCGTTCGCGAGTCTTCGCCGAATCACCACGCTGGCATTTCCTCTTCGCGACTGATCACGTTGGCCAGCATCCTTTCTCTTAAAAAAAAGAAGGAAAAAATAATAATCGGCTCGTTATCCCCCTTGGGACTCTCGCTTTTACATGAACACTTCGAGCTCTCTTTGCTCTTTCCTTTGCAAAGAAAAAAAGTACCTAAGCGCTTCTCCCCACTCGTGTCAACTTCAACAAGAAGAGGGGGAGGGGGAAGGGGAGAGGATGAGGGGGGAGTGGGGGAGGAAAGGAGATTGTAATACCTGCACCACATTATCTCGCCGTCTGGCCGCCACGACCTCTGATGGCCGGCCGGCAGTCTCCACGTTCACGGTTCCTTGGTTAGATATGCATTGTTCTGAAGTGTCAATCACTCCCAGCGCGGCAGGTGAAGAAGGTGCGCACGTTCAACTTAAGATTCTGGCCGCCGTTCTTGCATCACAGCTTTAAATTACATTCCACAAGTCGCTAGTCTACACCCTAGTCGTTCGGGACATGAATTATAAAATGTCCGTGCGAAGTGTAGCTACATAACAGCCGCGACACTCGGGTTCTTAATAACCATTTGGAGCAAGCCGGGCTAAGCCTTCTAGCTGTCACTGTACGGATTCTCTCTCGAGGTTTGAGCACCAAATAAGCGATGAATCACTGTCCAGGTAGCCCTTAAGCCTACCATCCTAACAGCGACTCTACCTTTGATGAATGTAAATCAAGACTCTATCGTACATCATTTTGTATAAAAACTTGCGCATCTAGGATTATTAAATATTTCCTGTTCATATATAAATAAAACACATTAGCTGCGATCGTTGGAGAGTAAAATGCCAACACACAAGCACAGCATTTACGACTATCAACCGGCATCAACAAGCCCAATATTTATATTAGGAACATTTACAAGTCGAGAACTTATATACGAAACATTCGCAGATATCCCGAGAAAAGCTATTCAGCCAAGGGTACAGCACCCGTCGGGGCCCTGGACGGGGGTTAAGTTAAGGTCGACTCCGAGTGTCAATCATTCCTATTTTCCCGCCATATTTCAATGTTTTTGCCGCCATGACGGGAGGGGTTTTGGCGCGAACGTCTACGGCGAGAGGAAGGGCTCGACTGAGATTATTTGCTTTTAATTACTAAACTGTCTAGGGGCATTTTATTCGTTTAAAAATAACTCCAGTCTCTTAGAGCGACTAGGCAGACTTTATGATAAATCTCGTTTTTTACAGGACTAAAAAGCACCGGCTTGGACGTCAAACACAATCTCCTCATTCGTAACTCCGCACACACTCGTAGTCAGACACACAACCTCTTCCAACAACATGGCTGCCGCACCTCAAGGCTGAGGTGTTGTGGCTGCATGAAGCGGAGGATGTCGTCAGCTCTCAAAACAGTGAGAGACTTTGGAGTGTTAGCTACAGTTGTTGCGCGTCAGTTGTAGGCGAGTCTCCTTGTACAAACCCTCTATGTTTTTTTTTTCTCTCCTCCTTCGACTTTCAGTTTCCTTTTCCTTTCAGTTTCCTTAAACCCCTTCCTTGCACAGGATCTCTCAGCCTCATGCCTGTCGCCTTTCTCCGTCCTCATCCTTCCCTGCCATCGACCTTCACACTCCATCGCCCTTTGCCCTTTCCATCTCCCTCATATCTCTTTCCTTTTCCTATCTCCTCGCCTCCTTCCCTCCCATCCTCCCTCTCTCTTCTCTTCCCTTGCCTCTCCGGCCTCCCCCCTTCCCACCCCCTTCCTCCTCCTCCTCCTCCTCCTCCTCCTCTCGAGCGATGAGATCTGGTGTCTGGACCGACCTTGTCCGTGGCGCCCCGCTGTGGGTCTCTCTTGTTGCATATTTGATATTTGCCAAGTGCCAGCTAAACATCAGGGGGGAGTGCGGGGAGGACGAGTGTTGGCTGGGGTCGTTGTGAGGAGGACCCCGGGGCCAGGGGGAGGGCCAGAGGGAGGGGCAGGGGGATGCAGGCAGAGGGGGGGGTGGAGCC
>BOPN01000506.1:142274-144774 GCA_017312705.2 Penaeus japonicus
GATAGATAGAGAGACTTATACATAAATCTTTCCAAACTAAATTATAAAAATGGAAGGATAACAAAGACAAGGTTCCGTCACATTTATCTCCCTTAAAAGTGAACTTGTATCTCCTAACCGAAGCCTTGGTCTCTCCTCTGAAAAACGGATAACTCCAGTTGAACAGTTTTTTTTCATTGTTCACTGTTATTCATTAGTTTGGTGATGCTTTCGCAGAACAGCTAACCGTACTTTTTCGAGAACAAATACATACGATATACTCTCTTACCTGAATACTCCAGTAATGATGCATAAAACAAATCCTATGATAGAGAATCAACTATTCCATAAATTTGATAAAGTTAGAATGTCGAAAGGCCAATCTGATTCATATATATGTGTGTATATATATACATAATATATATATATATATATATATATATATATATATATATATTTATATATATATATATATATATATATATATAAACATATATATATATATATATATATATATATATATATATATATATATATATATATATATATGTATACACACACACACACACACACACACACACACACACACACATATATATATATATATATAATGTATGCATACATACATATATATATATATATATACATACATACAAACAAGCACACATACACTTGGAACTGTGACGTTAATCCATCTCATTCATACCTTTTCTACACTTGTCATCATATTACGCGACTGAAGTACACTATAACTCAAATCTATCCAATGGCATATCTACCAGAACGACCAGACGTCCAACATCACATATATCACCTCATAATGCACTATGTCGTACCAAACATGCACCGAGGGCGGCTTGAAGTAACAGATGATATAGTCATCTGTTACTTCTGTTACGTCATCTCATGGGACGAACTTTGGCGATTCACGTTCACTCCTGAAAAAATATTATTTCTCAAGGCGATCGATGTTTTTATTTTATTTTCAGTGTTGTTGTAGATTTTCTTAAAAGATGAATTTGGTCTCCAAATTACAATATGTGGCCTCTAGTTTGTAAAAAGGTGAATATATAAAATTCAAGCTTCAAACATTTTTTTACTTTAATAATGTGAAATGGGTAAAATCCAACCATGGATGCAAACAACCCCCCCATATATATATATATATATATATATATATATATATATATATATATATATATATATATATATATATATATATATAGAGAGAGAGAGAGAGAGAGAGAGAGAGAGAGAGAGAGAGAACAGTCTCATGTCTTTCCACCGATCCTCTACATGCACCAGACACTACAGAAGCCATCACATATACTCCCCGTGGCTACCCATTCCGCCTCATCCTGGCCATTAGGCTTCACTCCATTGTCTAGCCGAAGGAGGAAGTGTGGGCGGACGGACGGGCGGGCGGATGGGCGGCGATAGTGGGAAGCGAAGAATGAAATAACGTGAACAACTTCAGCCTCCAGGAAGAAGCAAAAGATACAGACAAGAGGTGTGGAAAGCAATGTATCCAATAGGAAATTAGTACCTGGACGAACGAATCAGTGAATGCATGAATGAGTGAGTGAGTAGGTGAGAGTGAGTGAATGTGTAAACGAGTGAATGAGTGAATAAGTGAGTGATTGATCAAGTGAATAGGCGAGACTAACAGCAAGATGTACAAAAGAGCCAGAGTACCACCCATCCTAGCTGTTAACATTCCCTCCCTCATCATCTAGCGCTTGTCAGCAATGAGTGTCAGCCATATCAGTGAGGAGTGAGGTCCCGGTGCCCCTCATCACTAAGTAACTACTCGTAAGCCCAGGCAATTACCTCTAAGGTGGAGAGGGCCAATTAAGGAATAATTACGCCGTTATTCTCACCGTTAACGTCAAGATCATCTTTAAAATGTCCCTCAAAGTACAGTGCTGATGTGTAGTGATGCCCCGTGCGTGTACTCACAAAGCCCAACCAGACCCTCGCGGCTTCTCTAGGTCGGTAAATGTTCGCAGCCGACACGCCAAGAGCTTCCGTGATTCTGGGATTAATGCACCCACCAGGATGTAAAACGTCACCTTCGTAATTAGAAATAATGCTTCCAAGTTTGTGGTGTAAATGTTATCCTGCTCGCTCGTCCAGGGTTCAAACCTACTAACACGATGCTAGTCATGCCCACGTATGATATGAGAGACAAATATGGTGTTAGTGATGTAACCCGGGGTCGAGATACACAAGGTGATAGTTTCAGAGCGCAAAACTCGCGGAGGGAAACACTATCGCAGTGCCAGTCGAACGCCTCATGCCGCGTGGACACGGAAGGCACCCTATAACACAAGGAGAAACCGCTGCGTCACGTTGCTGAATAATGGATCAAAGCACCGAGTGACTATTGTTTTTATATGAATTTCACCAAAGCTGCACGAGCGAAAACGAGTGCATTCCCCAGCCCTGGGCTATTCACAGTAACGAACTGTATAGGAAACTCCACGCAGAAACAAAGTAAAAAAACAGACACGCTTGGCAA
>BOPN01000506.1:167274-179774 GCA_017312705.2 Penaeus japonicus
TTATGAGAGGAGAGGGGAGAGGAGAGGGTGAGAGAGGGGAGAAGGAAAGATTGGAGAAAAGGGGAGGGTAGAGAGAAATAATAGGAAATTATCAACCAAAAATAAAACAAAGAATGAAAAAGGGAATAAACTAAGAAAGAGAAAGAGACAAAGACAAACAGACAGAAGGAAAGTGCAATAAAAAGAAAATGAAGGACATACAGATGGAAATATAAAGATATATGCTGGAGAGAGAGAGAGAGAGAGAGAGAGAGAGAGAGAGAGAGAGAGAGAGAGAGAGAGAGAGAGAGAGAGAGAGAGAGAGAGAGAGAGAGAGAGAGAGAGAGAGAGAGAGAGAGAGAGAGAGAGAGAGAGAGAGACTCCGAGAGCCCAAGCTTCCCGTGTTACGCTCTCCGTCTTGTTCTCATAATCATTACTCCCTCGCGTTCTTATAGAGTCTGTCAATCATGGCAGCGCAAGTTCTCTTATTCTATTTTTTTCTCCCCGGAGCGTTCTTGCAAGCGTGACGTCATGCTTGCGGAGATCGTGCGGGCCAGCGCATCCTGGTTCGTGCAGGCCGACGTGACTCAGACAGATTCGCCGATTTCGCTCAAAAATTAATTCCTCCATAAGGTGCACCGTCACCTTCATAATCATATTCAAACACAGGAACCCTTCGTCAGGGACTCTGGGCAGGCTCACCAGCGCCATTCTGCGGCCATCTGCAACACCTTCCGCAACCATCTGCAAAACCTTTTACTGCAATTTGCAACACCGTACGCGACCATCTGCAACACCTTCCGCGGCCATCTGAAATATCTTCCGCGACCAGTTGCAACACTTTCCGCGGCCATCTGCAACACCTTCCGCGGCCATCTGCAACACCTTCCGCAACCTTCTGCAAAACCTTTTACTGCAATTTGCAACACCGCACGCGACCATCTGCAACACCTTCCGCGGCCATCTGAAATATCTTCCGCGACAAGTTGCAACACTTTCCGCGGCCACCTTCAACACCTTCTACGGCCATCTGAAATATCTTCCGCGGCCATCTGTAACACCTTCCGCGACCAGTTGCAACACCTTCCGCGGCCATCTGCAACACCTTCCGCGACCAGTTGCAACACCTTCCGCGACCAGTTGCAACACCTTCCGCGACCAGTTGCAACATCTCATTCGTCCCGTCGATGAAGCCTTAAGCGCATGGCTGACGAGGAGATGATGTAACGTTACGAGGCCACCGATGTGTGACAGATTCTTTATCTGTGTACTCAAGAGGGAAGGCATCAGGAAGAGGAAGAGGAAGCAGGAGGAGACAGAGGAAGGGGAGGAAGAAGAAGAGAAGGAGGACGAGAAGGAGGACGAGAAGGAGGAGGAGGAGGGGGAGTAGGAGTAGTAGTAGTAGGAGGAGGAAGAGAGGGAGGAAGAGGAAGAGGAGGAGGAAGGGGAAAATAACAGGTATTAGGGCGAGGGAGACAAAGGAATGTGTAAATGGAGAGAGGGAATGAGGGTGGGGGAAAGAGAGAGAGGGAGAGAGGGAGAGAGGGAGAGAGGGAGAGAGGGAGAGAGAAGAGAGAGAGAGAGAGAGAGAGAGAGAGAGAGAGAGAGAGAGAGAGAGAGAGAGAGAGAGAGAGAGAGAGAGAGAGAGAGAGAGAAGAGAGAAGAGAGAAGAGAGAAGAGAGAAGAGAGAGAGAGAGAGAAGAGAGAAAGAGAGAGAGCGTGAGAGCGAGAGAGCGAGAGAGTGAGAGAAGTGACAGATTAAATAAAGCTAAACGCTTTTTGGAGGACGACACAAAAGGGTTCCCGTGAAGATAACCTTTTCTCCCGCCATGCCTTCGCGGTGGTAACCAAATGTAAACAAACTCTTCCTCAGGTATATCCCAATCTTCCCTTCTCTCCCTTAAACGCAGTCTCACTCTTCGTGTCATTTTTCTTTCTTTCTTTTTTATTTTCATTTTTTTATTTGTGTATTTCCTTTAACGTCCGGTTACCTCATATTGTTTTCTCTATTTTATATTTTCTTTTATTTTTACGTTGTTTCACGTTCTCGTCTCTCTGTCGCTGTTTTTTTTTATGTATATATAGATTCTCTATTTTTCCAATTCTCTTTCTTCTCCTTATCCCTCTCTCATTCCTCTCTCCTTCATTCTCCTTTCCTCTTATGACCGTTTGCTCTCTCTCCCTCATTCTTCCTTCCTACTATGCTCCTTCGCTCTTTCTCCCTATATCTCCCTCGCTCATTCCTTGCACCGCCTCTCTCTCGTTTTGCCCTCTCTTATCATTCCTCTTTCCCCTCTCTCCCCCACTTTTCTTCCTCTCGCCCTCCTCTCACTTCCCTTCTCTCCCTTCCCCCCTTCTCCCCCCCGCTCCCTCCCCTCACCCCTTCTCCATCCCCTCTCCCGTCTCTCACCCCTCCCCCTTCCTCTCTCCACCATCACCTGGGCATGTCACCCTCGCTAGCCACCCGCCATCAATATTCAACATGCACGGCGGCGCAAATAATCCTGTATAATATGCAAATCTCTATTCTAATCATGCGTGTAAATCATGCGCGCGGACGGACAGCTGACGACACGAGGGCCGAGGGGACATCTACTGCATGACGCTGCGCTCGGAGAAAGGCGATCGATATTTTGCGGGTGCTATGGGGTGCGGGGGAAAGGGAAGAGGGGGAGGAAGGGGAACATAGAGGAAAGGGGGAGGGGGTAGGAGGGAAAGGAGGGGGGAGAGGAGGGTGCGAGGGAGGGGAGAGGAAGGGGAGAGGAGGGGGGAGATATAGAAAAGAGGGTGGAGAGGGGGAGATGAAGGAGATTAGGGGTGGGAGAGAAAGGAAAGGGAGAGGAGAGGGAGAGAAAGGAACGGGGAAGGGGAGAGGAGGGGAGAGAAAAGAACGGGGAAGGAGAGAGGACGGGGAGAGGGAGGGGAGATAAAAGAAATGGGGAGGAGAGAGGGAGAAAAAAGAAAGGGGAAGGGGAGAGGAGGGGGAGATACAAGAAAGGAGGTGAAGAGGGCGAGACGAAGAAGATTGGGGGAGGGGACAGGGAGGGGAGAAAAAGGAAAGGGAGAGGAAAGGGAGAGAAAGGAACGGGGAAGAGGAGAGGAGGGGAGAGAAACGAACGGGGAAGGAGAGAGGAGGGGGAGAGGGAGGGGAGATCAAAGAAATGGGGAGGAGAGAGGGAGAAAAAAGAAAGGGAAAGGGAGGGGGAGATACAGGAAAGGAGGTGGAGAGGGGGAGAGAAAGTAAAGGCGGAGGAGAGGGAGAGAAAAGGAAGGAAGAGGGGAAGAAAATGGAAGTGGAGGAAGGGGAGAAAGGAAAGGTGGAGGAGGGGGGGAACGGAAAGTGGAGGAAGGAGGGAGGAGGGGAGGAGAAAGGATAGGGTGAGGAGAGGAGAAGAGAAAGGAAATGGGGGAGGGGATAGTCAGGGGGAGGGGTGAGAGGAGGCACGAAATAAAATTAACTGATAATGGAGGGGGGAAGGGGAATGGGAAAGAGAGAAGGGGAGGAGGAAAAGGGGAAAGTAGGAAGAGCAGGGAAGAGCAGCAGAAGAGGTAACATAACAAAAGAGAAAGAAGAAGAAGAAGAAGAAGAAGAAGAAGAAGAAGAGGAGGAGGGAGAAGAGTAAGAGTAAAGGGAGGAGGAGGAGGAGGAAGAAGAGTAAGGTTAAAGGGGGCAAGAGGAGGAGAAGGAGGAGAAGGAGGAGAAGGAGGAGAAGGGGGAGGAGGAGGAGGAGAAGGAGGAAGAGGAGGGAGAGGGAGAGAAGGAGAAAGGAGGAGCAGGAGGAGGAGGAGAAGGACAAGATGGAGAATGACGAGGAAGATATATAAATGATTAGAGGGAAAATGAAAAAAGGAGGAAGAAGAAGAAGAAAAAAAAGAGAAGGATAAGATGCAAGAAAAGAAGAAAAAAGAGAAGAAGGATGAGAAGCAAGAGAAGAAAAAAATGATATGCAGAAGAAAAAAAAGTTACGAACGCAAGAAAGAATTCGTTAGAGGACGAAAATAAACCGTCGGCGAAAAACGCAAAAATACGAATTGCGTTCTGCGTTCCTCTGTTAAACATCTCGTATCAAAGAGAAGAAAAAAGAGGGGGAAAATAAAAATAAAAAAAGGAAAAAAAAGATGAGGCTGTAATCAAAATGTCACAGCGACAATAAGTATGTTATTAATGTCAGGTACTTATTTAACTATTGAAAAAAGATGCAAACACAGAGCAGGCAAAAAAGAAAAAAAAAGAAAAATAAATAATGAAGATTATTTGAGATTACGAATAAGAGGCGGATAGAAGACGCGGCAAATTAAGCCAGCAGAGGGTGGACGAAGATGTGGCATAGCGAAGGTAGTGAAGAAATGACATTACGAAGATAGGGCATAAGGTAGATGGATAAAAAGAAGGAAAAAAAAACATATAAAAGATGTGGCATAATGTATACAGTGAATAAAAGACCTTACGAAGATGGAGCATAAGATAAATAGAAAATTAAGAACAGGAGACGAAGATGGTGCATAAAGTAGATAGTGAATGAAAATAATAAGACGAAACTATAGCATAAGATAATGAATAAAAAATAGACATAAGATAACAAAAAAAAAAAAAAAAAAAAAAAAAAAAAAAAAAAAAAAAAAAAAAAAACAGAGCGTTAAAGACAGCTGCTAGATGATAAAAATTATGGAACAGAGAGAGAGGCGAGAACCGATAAATATCAGGCGCTTGAATTCAGAAGGCCTTAAGAGCCACAAAAACCGAAAGGAGAAAAATATTCCCGAAGTCCAGGTGGTCATTCAGCCTGGAGAGTTCACGTAAAAGGGGTGAAGGATATGACTTTCGACCATTTTAGAAAAGGGGGGAATCGCATTCCCGGAGGATGGTAGTCGTGTGTTCATTATACCCGAATCAGCCTGTAGGATGATATGTCCAACTTGCTGTGTCCGAATCGAGCTAGGAAAATTTGTTGTACTTACCGTGTCCGAATCAGCCTATAGCTTGATGTGCCCAATTTGCTGTGTCCAAATCAACCAGACCGACTGAAGTTGCTTGACTTATTGTGTCCGAATCATCCTGTGTTGGAATTGACCTAGGATAATGCGCTTAAATTACTGTGTCCTTATCAACCTGCAGGATGATGTTGCTTGCCTCATTGTGTCCGAATCAACCCATGGATGATGTACTGTGTCTGAATTAACCTCTGAATTAATTAATAATAGTATAATGTTGCTTGACTTACTTTGCCCGAATCAGCTCGTAGGATGATAGTGCTTGTCTGACTGCGTTCGAATTTTGCTCAATTTCAATTTCGATCGAGGTAGTGCTTGTGGATCTCTCTCTGGTGTGCTTGTGGATTCTATTTGGTTTCTTTCTTTGCGTGTCTTTCAGTTTTCCTGTCTTTCAGTTTTCCTTTTCTTCTTCTTGTTTTTGTATAGTTGATTTTTTTTCCTGTCTCTTCATTCTTATATATTTCTGTATCCTTTATAGTCTGATATGATGTGAATGTCTGTGAATAGATTTATTTCTGTCTTTATTATTTTTCTTTGTTTAATCATTGTTATTATCATCATATCTTAACCATCTTTTATTCTATCATTATCCTCCTTTTCCGTTTCCTTCCTTCTCCTATTTTTCTTTATTTTCCTTTTGACTTTTCCTGTTCCTTTTTCTCTTCCTCCCATCCCCTCCTCCTCCTCCTTCCCCTTCGCATCTCCTTCCCCTCCTCCTCCCCTTCCCCCTCCTCCTCCCCTTCCCTCATCTCTTTCCTTTCCCCCTACCCCTTCTCCCTATCCACTCCTCCCCTCTTCCCCCTCCCCTGCCCCCCCCCCTATCCACCTCCCCCCCTTATCCTCCTCCTCCTCCCCACCTCCCCCGGCCCCCTCTTACAATGCAACCCGAGCTCAGCGAATAATTTTCTCATTTAGGAGAGCGGGCGAGAGACAGCCATGCGTCGCGTCTTCAAGCAGATGGACGAATTCTCTAGAATCTAGATCACGCTGCAGGCTCTGGGTTAGATGCTGCAAGCATATATCTTTTTTTTTAGATTCGTTGTTGTTGCTTGTACTTTTGAGAAGAATGCCGCGCTGTTTTTATTTGCTTTGGTAGTCTAGAAGTTAGCTAGTTCTTGAGTCTTTCGTTTGCTTTTCGTGGCAATTGGCTGTTACACCCGATGATACACAATACTGTATAATATATAATACATGTATATCACATATATATCATGTATATCATATGCATATTATGTATGTGTGTGTGTGTGTGTGTGTGTGTGTACGTCCATTCACATTTCTACCAAATAAAGCTCCGCACTAAAATCAAATAAGGGCATGAGGATGACGTCAAAGGTCAAGAGAGATGAGGATGACGTAATCGTACGCGCGTGTATGTGTGTGTCCCTCAGGAAGCCTATGTGTGGGATCAACACCTGTAGGCGGCCCCGACCTCAACGTGATGACGCAACTGTGCCAGGCTCTGCTAGGCCAAGTTCACCGGCTAGCCCACTCGGGAGGTTTTAACACCGAAGGAGAAAGTGTGAGTGGGTGGTTGGTGATGCCAGGTTGGTTATCCCACTTGAGGTTTATGTAGGCTTTGGGGAAAAGGGGGGGCTGAGGGGAGATGTCTCTGCCTTGGAACATTGCGAAGGGAAACTCTGTGGCAATATATATATATATATAAATATATAAATAGATATATATATATATATATATATATATATATATATATATATATATATATATGTATATGTATATGTATATGAATATATGAATGTATGAGTGTATATATATGTGTGTGTGTTTATATATATATATATATATATTTATATATATATATATATATATATATATATATATATATATATATATATATATATATATATATATATATAAACACGCACACACACACACACACACACACACACACACACACACACACACACACACACACACACACACACACACACACACACACACACACACACACACACACACACACACACACACACATATATATATATACACACACACACACACACACACACACACACGCGAGCGCGCACGCACGCACGCACGCACACACACACACACACACACACACACACGCCCGCCCGCCCGCACGCACACACACATACACACACACATATATATGTGTATATATACATATTTATCTCTCTCTCTCTCTCTCTCTCTCTCTCTCTCTATATATATATATATATATATATATATATATATATATATATATATATATATATATAAATTCGTAATGAATGTAAGTGTCCAAAGCAAAGCCACAAAAGAACAATCAAAGGCTTCAATTAGTGCTTCCACCCCCCCCCCCCCCCCTCCCCCTCCCGGCCGGCAAATCGACCCTCCCCTTCCTCTAATTCCTCTGAACTCTAATCAAGGTTTCAGTCTTGCTTGAATCCCCTGTCAGTTCCTTGACAATTCTCTTACTTGCCAATGGCACTAGATAACTCTTTAAGCTGGACATATTTCTTCCACTCTTTCTAGTTTCTGTACTCCTATTCTTTCTTTATTTTTCTTTCGTCTTCTTCTTCTTCTTCTTCTTTATCTCAAGAATTTACTTGCAGCTTAATTCTTTCCGATCATTCTCTTCTTGCGGCAAAATTCCTTCGCCGTGGGACATTTTCTCTTAACTCTTCATCGAGGTTCAGGAATTCACCGCGAGATGTCGTCGGCGTTTGAAAACAAAAATTAAGCCATCAACGACACGAGAATAAAAAGACAACAAAAACGAACGTTCACGGAGGTTGAGAAACCGACTCCTTCCACGACCTGATCTCAAGTCATGCCACTCACTGTTTCTTGCATCAATTATTTTCCTATTTAAAACTGCAGGTCTCCTATAACGCCGCCGTTCCCGATAACGCTTTGAACACGAGTGAACGCCCACTTTCACCCTGACGCTGCGGTCCATCAAAGAAAACGAGGTCTTCGGTCCTTGAATTCCAGCCTGGGCGCAGGAACAGCCACATCCCGAGCTATCAAGCCACGGCTGGCTAAGAGGTCTGCTCCTGAATAAATAAACAAAACCGCACTCACCACCTCGCTTTTTGCTCTCTCTCTCTCTCTCTCTCTCTCTCTCTCTCTCTCTCTCTCTCTCTCTCTCTCTCTCTCTCTCTCTCTCTCTCTCTCTCTCTCTCTCTCATTCTTTGTAACTATCCCGCCACGCCTTTCTTCATTCTTTAACCAACTCTCTCCCTCCTTTCTCTTTCCTTCTCTACATTTATCTATTTCTCTCTCCTTTCCATCCTTCATTTCTCCTTCCCGCCTTCTCAACATCACTCTCTCTCCGGAGCACAAGCCAGGCGACTGCAACGGTGCCGGCGCGGGCGTGCGGGCGCAGCGGCGGGCGGCGTGGCTCCTCCGCTGGCGGCACTTCGGAGGGCGCGGTGAAGCCGGTGTTGCCTCGGGAAGATCATGTAATTAGTGACGCTGGCCTCGTCGGCGGACCATTTGGTGATTTATACTCCGGCTATCACATCCTGTCCCCGACATTAATTAACAAGAACATATCGGTGGCGGAGGCGGCTGGAAGGAGATATAAATATTTGCTGCGCTCTGAATAACTGCGCGGACTCTGGGCTTCGGCTTGGCTACCGCCGATATGGGCCGGTCGGCGCGCGCAGACACGTATTTCATCCGAGATTTATCTGCCTTTATGATATATGAGGAAGGAATGCGAACATGCCATTGTTCTATTAAAAGGTGATTGTGTGCATATGTATGTACGCGCAAAGGTGTGCACACAAACACAGACATATATATATACACACACACACACACGCACACACACACACACACACACACACACACACACACACACACACACATATATATATATATATATATATATATATATATATATATATATATATATATATATATATATAAACACATATACATATATCATCATGCATATATGCACATGTGAATGTTTTTGCCACTACCGCAAGTACAATGGCGTCTCTAAAGATGGCAATTCTTCAATGATGTCCTGAAGTCGATGATAACTGAGCCCTGATTCTGTTGTTAGGGAATCGCAATGGAGTTTCCTTCGGGAATGCTCTGATTTGCAACACTTTGCTGATATAATCCTCATAGGTGAAAGTGCTGTTGATTTCCTGCACCTGAATTAGAAAGAGATTTTTTTTAACCTGAACTATAGATATTTCCAAGATTTTCACCTGAATTTTATTTCTTCGTTTATCTTTAAAATTATCATTCCAAAATTTCTTAATTTTTTCTATTTGCTATTTTCACCAAAATTAGAGACTCAAGAGACGATCATGACATTTCTTTCACCTGAATTATAGTCATATTTTAGTTATCTTCACCTGGATTTTAGACCCAAGAGATTATCATTATTCCATTTGTTATCGTTATTTTCACTGGGAACGTCTCAAATGTTTACCCTTTTCCCATGCCTATTGATTTCGGTTCACCCATATGTGTGTGTGTATTATATGTGTATGTATGTGCGTATGAGTGCATGGATATGTATATATATGTTTTTGCGTTTGTGTATGTCTGTTGTTGTGTGTGCGTTTTTATGTGCATAAAACATATAATAGTACGCCAGAAACTATATATCTGATAATTGTTTTTATAAAATCAGCTATTTCTTCAAAACTTATCTCAATCAAAATATAACATAAACAATACACAATATAAAGTCTCTTTTGCTGCCGTTCCCTCGAGCTTTCAGCCAAAGGAGCTCTGTAGATGCAAGGTCTGCAATCCACTCACCCGCAGACACTCGAGCCAGAATGTCACTCTCCACTCAAGCTATGATGCCTCGCGATGCCACATACCTGCAAAGAAAACGGGATGTTGGTCATGGGGATCGTGTGACAAGTTGATAATTATATTGATATTCATCGAGTTGACATTTTGCGTTCGTGTGTTTGTTTGTTTGGAAATGTGTGGTGTGTGTGTGTGTGTGTGTGTGTGTGTGTGTGTGTGTGTGTGTGTGTGTGTGTGTGTGTGTGTGTGTGTGTGTGTGTGTGTGTGTGTGTGTGTGTGCGTGCGTGTATTGGTTGCTGTATGTAATGTTTGTTGTGAGTGTGTTTGTTTGTGTGCATGCATGCCTATGTGTTTGTATTCATAACTTGTTTCATAAACAAATACGGTTTCAGGGGAACTCATCTGTTATGTATAGATAATCATTTAACTTTTAAAATTCATGAATGCTAGCGGCACTTACATTGTCTGTAAGAATGTTTCCACATCTTCAAATATCTATTTGGAAAACTAAATCTATTTTCATCCTTTTCTTAAAGCTTCTTGTTATAACTCATTGTTCCTCTGTCATTAAAAGTTACAAATTCTTCCATGTCTACCTAATCCGTGCCCGAGACATAGCACATAATCGTATTACATAACAACAGAAGAACATCATAGAACATAATAGTGTCACTCACCAATGTAACGGCAACACACGACGTTTAAATCAATGACCCACAATGCCACGTCAGGGAATACGCAACAACAAACAGCATCCGGGACAGGGACTCAAATTTACGCCCCGTTTACCTCGATGGCTCTCGGTGTATCCGGAAACCCTTTTCTATGCGATAAGGAGGGATATAAAAGAGGGAAAGGGAGAAGGGAGAGGAGAAGTAAAGAGGAGAGAAGAAAAGAGACAGATAGATCTCGGAAGCAAGGATGACCCAACATCTGTCTTGAAGTCCAGAAAAAGAAAAACGCACAAACACACACACACACACACACACACACACACACACACACACACACACGCGAGGATTGGCAAGAGGTTTCACGGATGGTTGGGGAATACGCCTGGATTCCTTACGCTTCAGTGCTGACGTTATTGACTCGTTTATGAAGTCAGATCAGATCGTCAGATATGTCCTGTTCTTGGAGACCGCGTCCTCTGCGGTCTTTTATGTGCCGTCGTCGAGGCTCTCGCTTGGCCAAGGGAGGGCTCCGCTGACCCTATCCCTTCGCGTCCTTTGATGCAGGAAGCCACCTCGCCGAGACAAGCGTAGGATTTTTTCGGATTTTAGCTCTTTAATCAAAGGGAAATCAATGTTCGTAAACAACCGGGGAGATGAAATGGGAGGATCATTTTATATCTGTGCTTTGGCAAAATAAAGGAAACTGTGAAAACAGCCGGCGAGGTGATGCAATATTTTTTTTCTTCGGTTTTCTATATTTTTAATACAATGAAATAAATGTTGAAAAACAGCCGGTGAGACGACAAACGATCTTTTGATCAAACAATTTAAAAGTTAGGCAAAAGAAGAACCAACCCCATAAAAAAGAACCTACAATCATACCTAATTTTCAAGAGAGAGAGAAAAAAAAATACACAAAAGTACATACACAACCACTCCCCCCACCCCCCCTCCTCTATTTTATCAAAACGATCACGCCCGCCACATGATAGATAAAAGAAAAGATAAATCGCCGCAGCCCATGAGTTACGACCGCCCCGGCAAAACAAGGGCCGCCCGAGTCACCTAAGACAACAACAGTGGACCCGCGAGAACATCCGTCAAAACAAAACAATCACGTCCGTCACACAAAAACAAATATGCTCGTCATCTACCTCAGAGACACTCGAGAAGAGAAGGATACAGAGAAGGATACAGAGAGGGACGGACGGAGGGAGGGAGAGGGAGAGGGAGAGAGAGAGGGAGAGGGAGAGAGAGAGGGAGAGAGAGAGGGAGAGGGAGAGAGAGAGAGAGAGAGAGAATGAAGATCACTGGCACGCCCGCTGATTCTATGTGTCATATACATTTGTTTTCAGTATGGTCTCATAATTCTTGTACTGCACAATGCAACTGCATAAGCCCCTACACAGCCCTCCAGCCACACCCCTTGCTGTCATGCAGCGATACCATTGCAATCGAGCAGATACACTCGTTAATCGCATTGCAATCACCCAGCCTAAACACATACAGGTGCACTTGCTAGTCCCACTTGGCTACATATGCAGACTACAGCTACCTACGCTCCCTTCCCTCCCTCCTCTTACTCCCCGCCACTTCTTCCACCCCAATACAAACAAATCCCCCCCTCCATCTTTTCTGTCCTACGCCCCCTTCTCCCATTCTGCTTTCTCTTCCATGACTTCTCTCTCCTTTTGATCCTTCGCTCCCTTCCTCGTCCTCCTCCTACATTTATCTCGGTCCTCTCCTCCTTCCTTTCCTTTGGTATCTCTCCTCTCGTCCTTCCTTTCTCTTCCGTCTTCTTATTTCTCTCTTGCCCTCTTATTCCCCGTCCTCCCTTCCCTCCGCCCTCCCCCCATTCCTATTCCCCAACCTTTCTCTCTTTACGCCCACCCCCTCCCGCACCTTTCTCTCCCTCACTCCCATTCATCCTCCTCCTACCTCTTCCTTACTTACCCCCTCCCCCATCCTATTGTCTTCTAACTCGTCACCCCCACCTCCTCCATATCTTCTTCCCCTTCATCCCCACGTCCCTATCAACTTGCTGACAGAGAGAGAGAGAGAGAGAGAGGGAGAGAGAGAGAATGAAAGAGAAAGAGAAAG
>BOPN01000506.1:217274-219774 GCA_017312705.2 Penaeus japonicus
AGAGAGAGAGAGAGAGAGAGAGAGAGAGAGAAAACAGACAGAAAAGAGAAAGAGAAGGTGAAAGAGACACAGAAAAAAGGTAAGAGAAAGAGAAATAGAGACCCACATAAGACCTATTCAAAGGATATCCTAATGTGACAATAATAAAAGGTTATAATGACAACGGTAATAACAACAACAACATTGTCAATGCGGATGAATATAACAGTGGCTGCAACAACATAAGGATAAACATAATAGAACAAAACAACAACAACAACAACAATAATAATAAAAGTATTAACAATAACAATAACTGTAATAATACTTGTAATAAAACATCCTCATTAATAACATCAGGAACAAACAAACAAACAAACAGAAAAAAAAAATACAAACAAGGAACAATAACATCAAATAACAATCACCACGATAATAACCGCAGCCAAATATAATAAAACGAAATAACATAAGAATAACGACAATTACAACATCAATTAAGATATAATAATGGCACGAAATAATGACAGGAAATAACTTTAAATTACCGATCTCATCCGGAGGGAATACTTCATATCACATATTTGGGGAGGGTGGGGGGGGGTTATTTTTCTTTTCTTTTTGTTATTTACGTTTGGAAAAAGGGTGAGAAGAAATAAAAAGAAAGAAATTGAAAGAAATAGGAAAAAAAATATAGAAACTTTTTTTTTTTGTGTGGTTTTCTTTTTACATCTGAATAAACTGAGGGACATAGAAGGAAACATGATAAAAAAGGCAAGGTCGAGAAAACAAAAACAAAAACAAAAACAAAAACGAAGAAGGGAAAAAAAAGAACTAGATTTTGTATAATCCTTATCACGTTTTTCTTTTGATTTCTTTTTTTTTCTATTTGCATTTGTAAAAGGAAAGCGAACTAAAGATAAGAAAAAGTGATGAAAGTGAAGAAAGAGAAGAAAGAGAAGAAAGATGAAAAAAAGAAAAAAAGGAAGACTACATTCTGAATCATTCTTATCACGGGATGAGAACGAAGAAAGTGGACGGAGAAGAAATGAGAAGAAAAAGGAGAAAAAAGGTGATGGAAAAGAAAATGAAAGAAGAAAAAGAAGAAGAAATATCCATATAAATTGTTACATATATATACATATATATATATATATATATATATATATATATATATATATATATATATATATATATATATATGTAGATATAGATATAAATATATAGAAATATCGATAGGTAGACAGACTGATATAGGAGAGGGAAGTCGAAGAAAAAATATAAAAAAAGAAGTATAAAACGAAGAGAGAATAAGGAGGAGGGAGAAGAGGTGAGCAGGGGGAGGAGAAGTAGAAAAAGAGACGAACGGAAATAATGGGAAGAAGATACAGAGGTAGATGACGAAGGAGAGTAGATAGGAGATGAAGAATAATAGCCACGATAATGTTTATGAGGATGATGATGATGATGCTGATAATGTTGATAATAATGAAGATAATAATGATTATGATGATGGTAATGACGATGATAATAATGTTAATACTACTAATAATAACAATAATGATGATAATAATAATAATGATATGATGATGATGATAACAATATTCAGAAAATAAAAATCCCCGTTCCTGCATCTTTTCATCCTTAATACAACTCAAAAAACAAAGCCGAGCCCGGGTTTCCCTCCCCACAACCCCTTCTCACCCCCTATAACCCTCCCAACCACCCCCCATCCCACCCCACACACACCTCCATGGGCCGGAGTGTACAGCAAGCAACACATCCCGCGCCGCCGTACACATCGTGCGACCCATGACCACGAGAGAATGTTTCCCGGCCTTTCTGTGCCTCATGTTGACTCGTTAATGTGGCGAGTCGCATGTCAGGCCTGCGGGGGTCGCTTATACATGGCGGCTGCGAGCTAGAAAGATTCCTAGTTTGGGAGGCGCGCCTTTTGAACTTCTTCTGAAGGGAGTCTCGCTTCCCCCCGCCGGCTATCTGGATTAATAATACTTGTTTCTCCTTCGATCCTGCTTTTCATCTTGAGCGCTTGCGCTCTTATTTTGGTTCTGTTATTGCCGTAATGTTGGTTCCGAGGAGCTAGGAGTTGCATCGTTGCAATTGCGGGGGTTTGAAGCACACAGCGGAGCCTAATTCTTAGCCCTTGTTGCCAGAAATGCTTCTCTTTCACCCTTAATCCCACGGGCCCCTTACAAGGCGACGGGCAGTGTCGTCGCCTCGAGTAATATACTCGTCTCAGAGGGCGCGGCGAGGGGGCTCCATGATGATAAAATACCGGGAACCGTAAATCTAAATGTCGTAAAGAAACAAGGAGTCGTGTCATGGCGATGTCGCCTTCGCCCTGCTCTACGGAAAGCTCTCTCTTCATTTACTCAAGGCTCAGCGATGTGTATCAGTCTCCTTAACGTGCATATTTCATATCGATAACATTTAACACCTATAATATCCTCACGTACCTTGGCTCTAATTTTGATTCTTCCCTAATCATCGGATCTGCTTT
>BOPN01000506.1:224774-237274 GCA_017312705.2 Penaeus japonicus
CTAACCCTCCCCCATCCCTCCCCCTACTCTCTCCTTAACTACTTCCAATTACTGTTAACTTCCCTTCCCTTCCCTCCTCCCTCTCCCCTTGCATCTTTAACAACAATATCTCCGTCTTTGCATTATTTCGGTTTTCCCTCCTTTTCTTTTTCTTTATCCAGAATTGGTCTTTTCCCCTTAACCCTCATAGTATTCAATATGTGATATCTTAATCGTTCTCATTACTCCTGTGGTCAAAATCCTCATCATCATTATCATAATTTTGTGATCATCGTCATGACCATCATCATTACGATCACGATGATAATAATTAGATATGTCATCGTGTCGCCGTTTGTTTCAAGTGCTATCAACAACCTCACTTCAACTCCTATTTCGTGCTCTACTTTCGTCTTCTATTTTCCTCTTCTTCGTCCACTTTCCTGTCTGTTGGTATGTAGATTCTCCTGTTTCCTTGTAGTTTCTTGTAGTTAACAGAAGTCTATCATAATTATCGGGAAATGGATAATCGTATTATGTATCTATACATGTTGCATATACGTACATATATATATGTGTATATATATATGTTTTTGTACGTATGTGTATGCACACGCACATACGCGCACACACACACACAAACACCCACACCCACACCCACACCCACAAACAGACACAGACAGACACACACACTCATATACATATATATATATATATATATATATATATATATATATATGTATATATATATATATATATATATATATATATATATATATATATATATATATATGTATATGTGTGTGTGTGTGTGTGTGTGTGTGTGTGTGTGTGTGTGCATATACATACACACACACACACACACACACACATATATATATATATATATATATATATATATATATATATATATATATATATCAATTTCTCACCCCCTGCAACAGTCCTCTATGACCCCTTCCCTTGATTCGCCCCCCCCCCCCTTCATTACCCGACCCACACCCCCCTTCCTTTCAGCCCTAAGTACACTCCCCACAGCCTTCGCCGCGTAAGCACTGCATCCGCTAATTTGCATACCCTCTCCACCTCTATGATCCTAAATCAATGGAATTAAACCCTGCTACAAATTACTCCTTTGTCTCGGAGCGCAGATCGTCGAGACCGGGCTTTAGGAGCGGCTTTCCGTAGGCTCAGCACAGGGAACGCGACCATAAGAGCTATAGTGATTAGCACTGTCATCGGTCGGGTAATCTGTTACGCTGTCTGCTCACGGAAAGCCTCGGTGGCACAACATGCTAAGTCCCGCCGCTCTGACACGGGAAACTCGGCCTTCAGGACAGAAGACATAAGAGTCGCCGTCCGTTCCTGAAAATCTCCGAGGGCTAGGCTTGTTCACCTGTGTCCTCCCGCTGAACAGTAGCTGGCACCTGTATGTTCATTCATGTAATTAACGCATATTCCATTAATCTTTTTAGATGTACGTCAGTTTATATCATCGAAAGAATAGCATGATGATCGGTCATTATTCCTAAATGTCATTAACCGCAGAAGAAACAATGTATGGCTAACAATAAAGCGCGGATGTCTTTATCGTTACGAGTCGCAACGCTATGGCCGCGGGTCGACGAAACGGATGATAAACAGAGTAACAACGCTGATGAAACTGTTGGTGGTGAGAGCGAGGGTGTAACTTGCACTACTAGTACTTTTACTACAGAGCAATATCAGTATTAATAACAATTAAATCCAAAAATAATAATAAAACATGGCAAGATGCGATACAATCACGGGAAAACCAGAACTTAAACATCACATCAACCCATCCAATGACGAAAACAGACGCATCTCTTCATCTCTCTTTTCTTCCTTCTCTTATTCATCGCGATTTTCTTCCTCATCTTATTCATCACGACCACCCCTCACTAACCCGAACGGTAATTAGGCATACTACTGTGAGGCCTTGATTGCTGCACTACCTGGAGGCCGAGCTCACTATTTACGAGTCGTTCAGCGGCGTCGCGCATCGCCACCAGGGGCTCCACTGGGATGTACTAATTCCAGGTTGTGAAGGGACCCTCTTCGCTGTTACCTGCGTGTCTTGGTGTTCTCGGTCGTGTTCGGTGCCAGGTATACTAACTCTACGGTGTTGATTGTATCTACGGTTCCGTTAAAGAGAACACTGATACACAGATTTTGGATTTCGTTAAACTTTTTGGGTAAAGTAAAGTTGAGGGCATTGCGTTGCTTTGAAAATGCATTCATCAATGTGCATCCTTTAGATTCTTAATATCATGTTGCAGTAAAGCAACTTCGATTAATACGCCACCATATTGACATTTGTCAACAGATGGAAACTATGAAAAAAACAAATAATAATGAAAATTGTAACTAAAAAGACACCTCGACCCAATAATGATCTTAGTCCAACAATGCAAACAGCCGAAGGAACGCATCCTGAAAAGCCACTCTGAAACGCTAATCGCCGACTCGAGGCTCTGACAAATCGCCCAAGTAATGCGATGTTACACGTTGTACCTCCATCATTTCACGGTCTGACACGTGTTACATGCGTCGTGCTAAAGCAATACATTGTGTTATCCAATCTACAGTGATCCATTTCCCCCCCAGACGGCCTTGGTCTCGTCGACACACTTGGTGCGCCGAGTCTTGGGCGTTATGATGTCATTATTTCCCCCCTCCCCTCCCCCCTTTTAATCGCCAGTGACGTCACCATAATGAATGGGGTCGTTTTCCACCTCCGCTTCTTCAACGTCGCGCATAAACAAGACGCATCACTCCCCGTCTCTGCGCGGCACGACGCTGGGCTCCCCTCTCGCAAGGCAGCACTCCACAACATTTGGCGAAGGACTTTGGCTCGCTTCTGCGCCCACAGGTCGATCTCTCCTCCCTCTACTCCTTCGGTTTTCTGCCGAGTGAGACGCATCCTGCCTCATTTTCGTGGTCTTCCTAATTACAGAATCACATCCTGTAAGGCGGCCTCCTTGCCGAGTCCTAAGCAATTACAAGGAAATCGCATCCTGTATGAGAACTTCATCGCCACTTACGCAACGTCACGACCTGGAAGACGGCATCTCTCCGGATTACGGGGTGCTCGCCGTCATTTGATAATCCTCACCTATACACTCGATCCCGCTCGCGTAATGTCTGTATCCAACATTCACTCTTTACATTCTAAACACCTCAGCCCAAATTCTACAGCATTACGAGCACGTTAAAACCGCTCGGTTATCAGTGGGATAAATTGCCCACATGATCCAACTGACGCGGGAACATAAAGCTTGTAAAAGGGCCTAAAGTACTATCAATATAACAAGCAGTTCGAGATGTTCACTCAATCTAGCCCGGGGGAAAGTAAATACCATCGACCGGTCATTTCACATCGCGTTGAAGCTTGAGCGTCCTGGAAGCTTCGTTTATAAGCCTTCCAAGCACTTATCTGCCATTCTCCTCCATACCCTACCACCATATACCGGTACTTTCCGCTCGCTGTAACGAGCTGTCAGCACGCACTGCAGTGCCACTTGATAAAGTAACCCAACAGGATTTTTTCTTTTTTACTTTTCGTAAATGATTTCCAACTTTTCTTCTCCCCTTCATTCCCGGCGCCCCCTGCCTTCCATCTACCGGTTCCATCCTGGCCTCCCTACCTCCTATCTACCGGTTCTCTCCCTACTTTCCACTCGCCAGTCGACCCCCTGCCTTCCAGACGCCAGTTACCCCCTCCTTCCTATACAGGTCGTCTACAGTCTTCATCTTTTTAGCTCGAGCACCCTACCCCGTCCTCCCTCTATCCCTACCCGCGCCTTGTCCTCCACCCTGCCGTTGCCTAGTTGCCCCCACCATTCTATACTCCCCCTTCCTCTTCCCTCCCCACCTTTCAACCGCGCCCTACACTCCACCCCGGCCCCCCGCCACTCTGCCCCCCCCCCCTCTTCCACCCCTAAGGTTAACCATATACAATTTGATTCACCTCACCATCTATTACGAACACATTCAATCGATCGCCCTGGAGCCTCGTCTTCAAAGCCCCTTCAATCCAGCGTGGCTAAGACGGTCCAACCCCGCGGCCCCTAAACCCTACATCTTCGTGCTGCTCCGGCTCTTACCCTTCCCCTGCCGCTGCTGATTCTCCTGACCTCCCTTTTCCCCCCTCCCCCCGTCCCTCGTCCCGGTCAAGGCTTCCAGCATCAGAGGAGCAACTACTCTGGGATGGGTATTGGCAGATGAAATGACAAGGAACATCCCCCACTCCTCGGGGGTCGCTGCTGGGATAACTTACCCGTACCATCTCTCTCCCGTCGCGCGTCGCCCACCGCTCCCCTCCCGCCGACACGACGCGCCCTCGTCCCTTGCCAGGGATCGAGAAGGAAACGGGGAGGGAAGGGGAAGGGGAGGGGAAGCGGCAGGGGAAGGTGAAACAGAAGAGAGAAAGGAAGGAAAAGTGGGACGGGAAGGGAAAGAGAGAGGGGAAAAGTAAAGGGAAACCGGAGGAAGGAGGGGAAGAGAAAAGGGAAAGGTAAGGGGAAAAGACGGGAAAGTGAAGCAGGGAAACTGGCTAAAAAAAGGGCCAAATTGATTCCTTATCAAATTCCGGAATTGGGATCGCTCTGCAACAACCCTTATCAGATTCCGGAATCGGGATCGCTCTGCAACGGCCCTTATCAGATTCCGGAATCGGGATCGCTCTGCAACGGCCCTTATCCGATTCCGGAACTGGAATCTCTCTGCAACAGCCCTTATCAGATTCCGGAACTGGGATCTCTCTGCAACGGCCCTTATCAGATTCCGGAATCGGGATCGCTCTGCAACGGCCCTTATCCGATTCCGGAACTGGAATCTCTCTGCAACAACCCTTATCAGATTCCGGAATCGGGATCGCTCTGCAACAGCCCTTATCAGATTCCGGAATCGGGATCCCTCTGCAACAGCCCTTATCTGATTCCTCGCGCGTCACTCGAGGAGAGCGAAAGCCACGGACGAATGACTCCTGCGTCTCAAATGAACGTCTACCACCCTTGGCAGCAGAGAGAAGAGAGAACAGGCCTTCCAATTGGGGGAAGACAAGAAACGACTGAGAAGACAGAAAAGAGGAGAATGGAGAGAGAATTAGAAAATCAGAGAGGAAGTCAAGGAATGGAGGGAGGGACGGAAAGAGGGAAGAAGGCGAGGAGGAAATGGAGGGAAGGGAGGGAAGAGAAAGTGAATGGGAAATGGAAAGAGAATTAGAGAACCGGAGAGAATTAGAAAATCAGAGAGGAAGCCAAGGAATGGAGGGAGGGACGGAAAGAGGGAAGAAGGCAAGGAGGAAATGGAGGGAAGGGAGGGAAGAGAAAGTGAATGGGAAATGGAAAGAGAATTAGAGAACCGGAGAGGAAGTTGAAAACCAGATGCCCGGCGCTGAAGGTGGCGGCTCGGGAATGATTTACAGCCATGAGGAATCAATGGCGATATGGGCGTGGGAGGTCGGAGGGGCGTGAAAAGGGTGGGTTCATGACGGGGTTAATAAGGTATATAGAAGGGGGGAGGGTAGACAGGGTTAATAAGGTGTATAGAAAGGGGGGGAAGGGTCGGTAAAGTGTATAGAAAGGGGGGGGGGGGATTAACAAGGTGAATAGAAAAGGGGAAGACGAGGGTTAATAAAGTGTATAGAAGGAGGGAGGAAGACGGGGGTTAATAAAGTGCATAAAAGAGGAGGGTGAAACGGGAGTTAATAAAGTGTATAGAAGGGGGGAGGGTAGACAGGATTAATAAGGTGTATATAAAAGAGGGAAGGGTAAATAAAGTGTACAGAAAGGGGGAAGACGAGGGTTAATAAAGTGTATAGAAAAGGGGGGGGGGAGGCGCGGGTTAATAAAGTGTATAAAGGAGGTGGGTGAGACGGGAGTTAATAAGGTATATAGAAAAGGGGGGGGGGGTGATAAAGAGTATAGACGGGAGAAGACGGGGGTTAAAGTGTATAGAAAAGGGGAGGGGGTTAATAGAGTGTATAGATGGGGGGAGATGTGGGTTATTAAAATGAATGTGGGGTGGTATGCATAAAATGTATAGAAAGGAGAAAGGATAATAAGGTAGAGGAAAGAGAATGTGGCAAGAACCGTAATTCCAGCCGCCATTCTCATCGCGAGCCGATCTTCCCACTACGATCAGAATGGGAATTCGTAAATCCGAAAGAAGTTCGTTAACTTCGTAGGTTCCAAAACTCGTCAAGTTCAGTTATCCTTATCTGTCTCGGCGACGGCCTTGCTCGCACCGCCTACAACGCAGGTAATCGATTCTTAACAACCGAATCTATCAGAATTAATCACCGCCGCATCATTAGCAGCACCAGCCTTACCGACGTTTTCGTTATCAAAACCAACAGCAATGCCTCTGACCGCAGCCTCCACCATTGACCTTCTCGTCACCACAGTCACCATCACCAATCATCTTCACCATCCTCACCATCCTCCCGAAGCCTCGCGCCGCTACACCAGCAGCGCCACAATGCCCTGGGCCAGGTCATGCCAAGGTCACCACACTGTTGGCTCCTGACCCCCCACGGCTAGCCAGGGGGTCGGATGTGGTGCCCGACGGGGGGTTAAAAGCGGCCACCAGTTAAGAAGAGGAGGAGGGGAGGGGAAGGGGAGTGGGGGGCAGAGAGGGGAGGGTCACACGCCCCCATGTGTCGCTGATACAGGCCGCCTTGTCAACCTTTTTAGGCTTAGCAATAACCTGACCATAATCTATGGGTAAACTTATGTATTGAGTATGCTCGCCTGGAATATATAGCACTGTTTAGTGCCGTTGTGGCATATATCATGACCTGTCATGTGTCATATATCTCTACCTGTGGAGTGCCATATGCTACACTCTGTCACGTCTAATATATTTGTTATAGGCCCCCGTTTGTCACAGATTACGAAGCGGCTGCGTGCCATTTTTCTTAATACTGCATTATGCTAAGCGATTCATATGTTTGCTGTCACGTATCATACATAACATCGGGGCGGCTGATACATCAAGGCGCGCCCACTGCCATATATTCATCATAGACTGTCATGTTTACTCTACATCAATGCTCGGGCTAGTGGGGAAGGGGGAAAGGGGTAGGGGGAGGGGCGATGTGCGTGGAAGGGAGGGGGAAAGGGGTAGGGGGAGGGGCGATGTGAGCGGAAGGGAGGGGGGAAGGGGTAGGGGGAGGGGCGATGTGAGCGGAAGGGAGGGGGGAAGGGGTAGGGGGAGGGGCGATGTGCGTGGAGGGGAGGGGGGAAAGGGAGGGGGAAGGGCGATGTGCGCGGAAGGGGAAGGGAGGGGGAATGTGTGTGGAGGGGAGGGAGAAAGGAGTGGGGGGGGGGGGGGATATTTGAGTGGCATTTGAGCAACGGCAATATATCAACGTTCTTGCACCTTACTGCTTCGACTTATGGTAACGAGCAGCGGTGCAACAACAATTTGAGTGAACTAACAAATGAGGCAATTACATGCGCATGAATAAATGGTCTCTCTCTCTCTCTCTATTTATATATCTCTGTGTGTGAATATATAGGTATGTATATATGTATAATATATATATATACACACACACACACACACACACACACACACACAGACATATATATATATATATATATATATATATATATATATATATATATATATATGTGTGTGTGTGTGTGTAGGTATATGTAAGTATAAGTATATGTATATGTATATGTATATAAATATATATATATATATATATATATATATATATATATATATATATATATATATACATATATATGCGTATGTGTGTATGTGTGTGTATGTGTGTATGTATGCGTATGTGTATGCGTATGTGTATGCGTATGTGTATGTGTATGTGTATGTGTATGTGTATGTGCATGTGCATGTGTATGTGCATGTGTATGTGTATGTGCATGTGCATGTGTATGTGTATGTGTATATGCATGTGAATGCGAATGTGCATGTGCATGTGCATGTGCATGTGCATGTGCATGTGCATGTGTGCGTATACACGATCGTGTGTGTGTTCGCGGATGCCGTTTAGATCCTGAGGTGCAAATCGCCCGAGAATAATCACAGCTCGGAATAGTTGCGGCGTCGGCGCGCCTGCATCCAGAGGGATTCGATTCCCCGCGAGACCGGTGAGCGATTCCTCGAATGACCGAGGGTTTGTCGTCTATACTACTCCAGTTACCGGCCGCATTCCGAAACGCGGCAGATTGCGAGAGGCCGAGCGGCAGAAATAGATTCGGTAACATAAGAATACGGAATTTACCTCAGTCGGATATCTCATCTCCGCTGGCTCTGGCCGCAGAGAACTCAAGCTGGATCCATTTTCTTCGTTCCTCTTACTTTGAAGACAAGTTTCGAGCGTAAGAGCTGGCAGGCTGAACACTCTCCCCTTCTCATTTTTTTTATTTTCCTTTTTCAATATCCCTTACAAAAACAGAAAAAAATATCTACCTTCATTAAACGGACCTTTTAAATATGCCTTTTGTTACCACACATTCGATTTAAGCAACCCTTCCCATCCACACTGCAAACGCATCCATTGAACCCCGTGTAAAAGTCCCAGAGCCTTCAATACATCTAAAAAGAAAACAAAAATAGTCATCAATCCTTATGGAAAAAATCCGGGGGGAATCCCAGCCTAGAACCAGGCAGCAGAACCCAGAACCCAGGGAGTCAGTCCTGTGAAGCCAGGGAGGGAGTCCTGTGAATCCAGGGAGTCCCCGTGTTGAACCCAGGGAGGGTGTCCTATAACCCCAAGGAGTCCCATGAATCCTTGGAGTCGCCATGAACGTGTGTGAGGAACCTTTGACGTGAAGGAGGATGGGACATCAACCCACCGGTGATGTCGTCAGCCTCGCCTCAGCTAAGGAGTTCGTACCTGGAAGACAAGATGATCGCGCGTTAGTTTAGAGATAACGGAGGAGACACGTCTGTATCAGGCTTTGAATTTACGTCGGGGGGGGGGGTGAAGAGGAATGGCGAATATAGGTATGTTCGGAGTGTGGGGAAGGGAGGGAGGGAGAAAGGGAGAGAAGTAGAGAGAACGAGAGAAATATAGAAAAAGAAGGAGAAAGAAAAAGAAGGAGAAAGAGCAAGAGGAGAGAGAGAGAGAGAGAGAGAGAGAGAGAGAGAGAGAGAGAGAGAGAGAGAGAGAGAGAGAGAGAGAGCAGAGACAGAGACCTCCGCGGGGGAAACCGAGCCAAAACATGAAGATGCATCCATAGAATCACTTCATGCGACAAGCGTAGTATCACATCCCAGGCCTCGCGCACTCGGAGGGAAAAACGCAGGCGATCCACGTCAGTTTCGGCAGAACTGAGTATGAGAAGCAGCGCTCGTCGACAGCTCACGTACTCCGCGAAAACCTGCTGGCTA
The DNA here is from genome assembly GCA_017312705.2 of Penaeus japonicus. Taxonomy (NCBI): domain Eukaryota; kingdom Metazoa; phylum Arthropoda; class Malacostraca; order Decapoda; family Penaeidae; genus Penaeus; species Penaeus japonicus. The sequence continues at coordinate 234,147 of BOPN01000506.1, forward strand.
CCTCAAGCAAAACAGCTGACATTGCAGCGTTTACCGATCAACTCTTTGTGCTGTCGGATTTCTTTGATTCATTAGAAGTCGCCATTGCATCGATACTTTGAGCTGGAATGACTCTCTAAAGAAAAAAAAAGAAAAAAATACAAAAACAAAGATATTGATATTGCTTCAGGAAAGCCTGGCGTGCATGAGGAAAAATCGCTTCATGAAACTGGTCGAAACCGAAGGGATGAGGAAGGGGGGGGGGGGGGGGGGAAAATCGAGCACCTCCTCGGAACAAGGTGTTTCGCAGCGCTGCGAAGTTCGTAAAGAAATGACTCATGAGTCCTAGTCGAGAAGTGAGTTATAGTCGTCGGTGTAGCACGGACACTAACTAATGGAACACGGCGCTGCGGTTCCGGACACGGCGTCAATGGTCCTCTGTTCCCCCCGCGATGACTGGCCAGAGGACGACCCGCGCTCGGCCCGAGACAATGCGCCCTCTCACGTGCCGCCCCCCGCCCGCCCGTCCGCCCGCCCGACCGCCCGTCTGCCCACCCCTCCTCCTCCTCCTCCTTCTGCGCCCGCCGTCCTCCGCCTTCTAGCACGGCAGCGCAAGGGCGTGTCTGCCGTGCGACGCGTCCGCGAGGTAATGAGTCACGAGGCTAACGCGCCGTTCTTCTCATCCCACGCATTGGTCGCCTCTCGCCACGAACCAAATTCAAATTTCGAAATGCTATTTTGCCGAGTTGGTTATGCAAGGAAAAATGGCCGGGCGATACAATCAAGCGAAGGGGATGAGTGTGTAAGGCGCTCGGGCTAGGATGGATGGGCGGGAGGGGAGAGGGAAGGGGAGGGGGAGGGGCAGGTGAAGGAGGGGGTAAGAGAAGGAGAACCTGGATGGATGGAGGATGAGATGGGATGGAATGCGACGAGAAGAAATCAGATAGGATAATGTATGGTTTGGAGTTAGTGGGATGGTTGGATGAACGGATGAAGGTTGATGGATAGATGGGTTGGATATGGTCTCGAAGAGCATCGAAATCTCCGCTGAGAAAGGCTTCGAAGAGAGCAAAGGAAAACAAAATGGCTTCCAAGTCTCAGCCATATTATAATCGCCACCTTGAAAATAGGAAATAAATGCATCCATAAGGAGTCATCTCGTTTATCTTTTGTCTTTTTATCTAGTTATCTTTAAATAAATGTACATAATTTTAACAAAAATTGAGAAGAAAATTATGAAAATGCGATCCAACACTGAATTTATAAACATCTAATAGAACAATAACAGAACAAAAATGAAGAATATAAAAGAAGGTAATGGAGGAGAAGAGAAGGAGAGAAGATGAGAAGAAATGAGAGTGACGAAAGTGATGTAAAAGAATAATAATAGCGATAATATTAGAACAAAGAAAATAAAGAAAAGGGAAAAAAGAACGATAATACAACAGCAAAAAGAACAACAAAAACAACCATGATAATTACAGGTGACTCAATAATGATAAAAGATATATAAATGACAATCCAGGAAAAAAACACAAGTAAATGAAGTCAAATCCTAAAACCCACCACAGTAAATAAGAAGGGTCAGCAATGACAATAATGATGATGAAACAGACAGATATAACAGAAATGAAAACCCTCAAGTGCATGTACAAGAACGGCCATGACAGCATCCAGCTGGTAGGGGAACTAACATGAAATTATTATCATTCTAAGTGCCATGAGGAAGGTAATGCTGCCATGGCAACATTGCCAATTATCATAAAGCTGTTGAAAGTATGACTGGTGGACAGCCCTGCCTCCCTCGCTGGCTTTTCGGACGCTGGAACTCGGGGAGGAAAATAAAGGCGCGGGCTCATACACCGACACAGTTGCTTGCACGGATAAGCACACGAGCACGCACACATATCGATACTCACACACATACACAAACACTTAAACAAACATTCACACAACTACATACCCCTACAAAGAGTGTATACACACATCAACCAACATAACACCCACGCACACATAGACCCCCCACCGCACACACAAACACACACACACACAAAGTATATACATACTCTTCTCACAACGTATTGTCCCTCTTTTACTTCCCTTTGCCCCTTTCCATTCTCCCCTCTACCCCCTCCCCTCGTTGCCCCCCCTCCCCTCCCCACCCTTAATACAGATAAAGATCTAAGAATGTTGATCATATATTATAAATGACGCGACACTAACTGTGTTCTTCGTCGTAGATTTTTTTCGTTCGTTTCTTTTTTTGTTAGTTATCGTACACGATTTTATTATCTAACCTTTGCCACAAAGTGTTACAGATGACAGTGTTTTATGTTTTACGCCGAGAAGGCTGGTTTATGTCATGCACAGCAGATGTGTTGTGACTGCTCTTTGTCAGGCTGGCTGTGAGAAGGGTCTGTATGTCTCTGCCATACCTCTTTCATTTCTCTCTCTCGCTGCCTTTGTTTTTTTTTCGAGGGGGGAGCTGATTTTCATATTCTTTGTGTTTGTTTTGGGGTCTGAGTTTTATATACTTGTGTGTTTGTTTTGGTGTGCTGAGTTCTATCCCTTCTGTGTTTGTTTTTATGTACTGAGTTCCATACCTTCTATGTGTTTGTTTTGATGTACTGAGTTCATTTGTTTGGTCTGCCGAGTTCCACCCCCTCTGTCTGCTTGTTAGATATTTAAGATCTTCCCTCTTTATTAAATCAAAATCTTCTGTGGCTTTGTTGAATGTACCGAACTTTAGCCCTCTGTGTCTTTGGTTAGCGTTGTAAGCTCCACTTCTTCAATGTATTTGACTGGTGTGGCAAGTCCACCCCCCCCCCCAGTGTGTTTGTTTGATGTGCTGACTTTCACCCTTTCTGTATATTTGTTTGATATGCTGAGTTCTGACCCTTTGCATGTTTGTTTGATTTACTGAGTCCCTCCTCCTGTTTGTTCGTTTGATTTGCTGACTTTTACCCTCTGTGTGTGTTTGTTTGATGTGCTGAGTTCCACCATCTATGTGTTTGTTGAATAACATGAATTCCACCCCCTCTGTAAGTGTGTTTGATATTCAGTTCCACCCCTCTGTATTTGTTTGAAATGGTGAGCTCCAGTCTGTGTGTGTGTGTGTGTTACTTGGCTTGCGCACATACCTCATGTAT
>BOPN01000506.1:257274-265228 GCA_017312705.2 Penaeus japonicus
ATCACACACACACACACACACACACACACACACACACACACACACACACACACACACACACACACACACACACACACACACACACACACGCACACACCGGACTATTTTGTTAGCCTCGATAACACGCATAAATCTGGATAATCCGAATATTAAAATCGGACACAGTCTGTAAAAACTCCTTGCACCAGGTACGAACATGAATTTTATTACTGGGATGACCCACCGGACCTGTGTGCGTGTGCGTGCGTGTGTGTGTGTGTGTGTGTGTGTATGTGTGTGTGTGTGTGTTTGTGTGTGTGCGCGCGCGCGGGCGCATGTCACTTTCTATCTCGCTCTTCATCTCCTTCTCCCGTTCTTTATCAGAACTTTTCTAACTTTCCCTAGATTTCGTTTTATCTTCAACTTCGCTCTTGTATCATCTCTCTCTCTCTCTCTCTCTCTCTCTCTTTCTCTCTCCCTTTTGTGTGCGTTGGGGAGGGTGATCAATGCGTTTTCAGTAAGTTTAATAAACTTATTACATAAATTGCACTTTTTACACAGTTGAGTGTTTCTTCATTAATTTATGACACATCCTGCACTGACAGCCTTTATGAGCATTATACGCATTTAAGAACATTATGAACATTTATGAACACCAGATCTCACCTTTATGAACATTATAAGCATGAATGAACATATCACCCAAGCTTTGTGAACATTATAAGCCTGTATTGACACCAGATCCCACCTTTATGAACATCATAAGCATGCATGAACACCAGATCCCACTTTTATGAACATTATATGCATGTTACCTTTATGAACATTATAAGTATGTATGAGCACCAAATCCCCCCTTCATGAACATTATAAACATGTATGAACACCTAATCCCACCTTTATGAACATCATGAACAACTCGTCCTACCTTCATGAACATAAAAAAGCACGTATGAATACCTCATCCCATATTTATGAACATTATAAACCTGCATGAACACTTGATCCCACCCCACCTTTATGGACATCATAAACCTGTATGAACACCAGATCCCACCTCTATGAACACAAAAAAGCATATATGAACAACGCAAAGTGTTGAGTAATGAAAAAGGCCTGATTTGTAGGAAAGCTTTTAGTCCTCGGTGGTGATGTGGTGCAAGTTTTTTTTTTTTTTTTTTTTTTTTTTTTTCTTTTTTTTTTTTTTTTTTTTTTACTCCTGACGACTCTAGTCAGATATTAATGAATCCCATGCAGTCATCTACTCCTTCTAGTCGTTTTCTTGTTCTTTATCATTTTCATCTCTATTTTTCTTCTCCTTATGTATTTTGCATCTTTTCTCCTTCTCCTCCTCTTCCTCCTCAAGCACCATTACTCCATTCCCCTGCTATCCACCACCCTACCATCCCCCGCTTTACTCTCCCTCCCTCCCTTATCCCTTCCAACTTCTTCCCTTTCCCCCTCCCTCCTCTCTATCCTATCCTCCTCACCCCCCTTTCATCCTCCATCCTCTCCCCCCTCCTACCTCCTCCTTCCCCTTTCCATTCTCCTCCCCCCTCCCCCCTCCCCCCCCCTCCTTCCCCCTTCCATCCTCCATCCTCTCCCCCCTCTCTCCTTCCATTCTCTCCCCCCTCTCTCCTTCCACTCTCATCTCCCTCCCTCCTTTTATCCTCTCCCCCCTTCCTCCTTCCATCCTCTCCCCCCTTCCCCCTTCCCCCTCCCCCCACCCCTCCTTCCCTCCTTCCAGTCTATTAATTTTCCCCGCGTTATAACAATAAATTCACGGCGGGAAGGATGACACCCGCCCGCTCGTTCGTCTTCGCGGAGGCTCCCACGCTCTCGTAAATACGCTGGCCGGGGGTGGGGGTGGGGGTGGGGGTGGGGAAGAGAGGGTGGAGGGGGGAAAGGGAGAGGGAGTGGGAAGGAAAGGGAGTGGGAAGGGAGAGGGAGTGGGGAGGAGAGGGAGGGAAAGGGAGAGGGAGTGGGAGAGGGAGAGGGAGAGGGAGAGTAGGGGAAGGAGAAAGGGAGGGGAGACTATTGGGGATGGGGAAGGGTAAGGAGAGGGAGAAGCGTTGGGGAAGGAGATAAGGAAGGGAGGGACTGGGAGAAGGGATAGGAAGATGGGAGGGGCGTGGGGGAAGGGGAAGGGGAAGGGGGGGGAAGGGGAAGGGGTAGGGAGAGGAGTGGGGTAGGGGAAATAAGAACGAAAGGGGTAGGGGAAAGGAACAAGAAAAGATTGGGAGTCGGGGAAGAGTGGAGGGAGAGGTAGGGGTGTAGGGGAAGGGAAGGTATAAGATAGGGGAGTGGGGAAGGGGGTTGAAAGAAGGAGAGGAATGGAGGAGGAGAAGCTATAAAAATGGGAGAGGGGGAAATAATAGAAAATAGAAAAGGAGGAGGAGGAGGAGGGGGAGATAATAAAGTTAGTAAAGAGGAGAAGAGATAGAAGGGTGGGGGATGGGGTGGGGGAGAGAGCGATGAGACACATAGGAGGGGGTGAGAGGAGGGAGCGACTAAGAAAAGAGGGAAGGAAGGGAGGAATGAGGGGCGAGGGGGAGAGGTTAAAGAAGGGGGAAGGTGATGCAATACGAAGAAAGGGAAGGGAGGAGAGGGTTAAAGATGGGTAAGGAAGAGACAGCGAAACAAAAGAAAGAGAAAGATTGAGCATAGTAAGGGAGAGGCTTGGAGGGTGGGGATGGGGAAGGGGAGGGGGAAAGGCGGATGCAACAATTGCAACATGCTCTGCAGCGAGACTAAACACAAGTCAAATCACCTGCTTGCAATGTCACTCCCGAGACACGGCTCTTGGTGGTCAGGTTAAATTATTGCTAAATATATTTCAACCATTAACACGACCTGTTATTTTCACTTCTATTTACAAATGCATTTCATCTGTTGATGTGGTTGCAATAACACTCGTCGGTTATGTCATCGGAATCATTATTGCGTCATTAACTGGAAATATCGTTTTAGAATTTGCGATATGATAATTAGGATACGAAAATTACCTTTGGTATAGATATTGTCATAATCACTATTATTAATCACATCATTATCCTAATTACTATCATTAGCATTACTATTTATAATTATCATTATCATTATAATCATTATCATCATCATCATCGTCACTATCTTATTCACTATTCTATTATCATTGATTACTATCATTATCAGTACCCTTATCATCATCAACGTCATGGTTATCGTTACCATTATATCTATCATTATCATGTTTCGTTTATTCTCCTTTTACCTATGTTGCTATCACTTTCATAAACATTCTCGCCATTACTACAATATTACTACATTTCATTTTCTCTATTTTTATTCTGTCAAATTCATTATGATTAGTGTTATTAGCTTTATCATTAATATTCATCATCATATTTCTATTTTGTCTGCCCTCACAATATATGTCGATGTTTATGTTAATAATATAATCACTAATATTTTCTGCAATCATTTTTATATTGGTTGATACTGCTGCTGATGAGAAATATTATCATTACTATCATCAATAGCGTCATTGTCATTTATCATTATTATCATGATTAGTGTTATTATCATAACTATCATTATCATCATTATTATTACCAACCTCCTCCTCACCCAAATTATAATCATTATCATCATCATAATAACAAATACCTCTTTTCATTCATAACCCCTTCCACTACAACTCTTACTACTCATCTTACTATCACAATAACACCCACCATTTTCATTCACAACCCTCGTGTACTTCTCAATGGGTCTTTCCTTGGACCCCCTCGATACCCCGCGTTATGAATACGGCCTCTTGAGAAATATACCACAGCCATCCTTCTACACCCTTGGGATTATCACTTATCGAAGGTCATAAGTTAAAAGCCAGCCTAAAGGGTTATATATGACCATCCCCACCCCCTATACCTCCCCCCCCACTCCTATTACCCACCATCCCCCCCACCTACCCATCATTGGCTTTTGGTCCCACCTTCCCCCTTGTGACGTCACGAACTGGGCTCCTGCTGGGTCAGGCTAGGTCACCCGGTAGGGGGCTGTGCGGATGATGAAGACAAGTGATCTTCTTTCTCAAGGATCTGGAGGAGGGGAGGGGTGGGGTGGGGGGTGGGGGTGAGAAAGGTTGGTGGGCGTTGGGTGAGAGAGGTTTAGGTGTGGTGGTTGGGGGTTGGGGGGGTAGGGGTAGGGGGTAGGGAGGGTCTCTACGCCATTGCTTGCGCACATGGAGATGGATCGCTTGGAATGAAATCTCTTGCTTTTGTTTCTTCTATCTTAATATTGCTTCCACGCTCTTTCGTTATTCAGCTGTCTCTGCTTTTGTCTACCTCTGTCTTTCTTTATGTCTGCCTGCCTGTCTGTTTATGTCTTTCTACCTATTCCAACATTTCTCTCTCTCTCTCTTTCTCTCTCTCTCTCTCTCTCTCTCTAATAATAATAATAATAGTGATAGCAATAATAATGATGATGATAATTATAAAATTAATGATAATGATCCTACTGATAGTGATGATAATAACAATAACAATAATAATAATATTAATACTATAGTATAATAATGATGGAAAAAGTAACAGTAATAATATGACAATAATATTATTAATAATAATCATAATAACAATAACAACAATTATGGTAATGATACTTCTATTATCACAGACGCTTATAATGATATTGGTACATCATAGAATGAATAATAACAATAATGATTTTGAATGAATAAATATTCGTAATGATAATGATAACAATAATAATTATGAGTATAACGACAATGGAAAATAATAATAATCATTATTATCAACAGCAACAGCAGTAATAATAATAATAACAATAAAAAAAATCATACCAATGGAAACAAAATCAATAATAATAAGCACAATGATAATAAAATCATAATTATTATCATTATTACCATTATCATTATTGCTATTACTACTATCCTCATATTATCATCATTGTTATTATCATCATCAATATCATCATTATTATTCATAGTAACATCATTACTATCATGGCCATGCAACATCTGCTCGTGTTGTCGCTTTTCTCACTACTGTTGCTATTATGATTGGCTATTACTATTGTTACTTCTACTACTAACAAGGACTACTAGAACTTCTGACACGGCTAATACTATTACTACTACTACTACTACTACAGATACGACTATGTCTACTAATTCTACTAATGCAGACACTCCTCTTCTACTAACACTACTACTACTACTTTTACTACTATTACTGGTGCTGCTGCTTCTACTACTACTACTACTACAACTACTACTACTACTACTGCTACTACTACTACTACTTCTATTACTACTACATTTTTTACTACTATTACTATTACAACTACTACTAATACTATTATTATTACTATTATTACTGCTACTTTTACTACTACAGGTACGATAACTACTACTACTGCCGCTAAAGACGCGACTTCTATCATTACTACTACTACTATTATCCTTAATACTACTGCATATGTTCCTTCTACTGCATCTACAACTACAGCAATGACTATTTGGACTACTGCTTTCAGTACAAGACTAATACAATGACAACTACAATGTTATCTAGACGAATACTATTTCTTAACATCCACTGCTTGCAATGATCATTAATAATTCTTAATATCAAGCATGAAATATACGAAAAGAAAACAGTAAGTGAGAGAAACTAAAATATCCTCTCTCACAAAAAATATAAAAACGAAAGAAAGATAGATAGAAAGAGAAAAAAAGTGAAAAGAAAGAAAAGGAAGGAATTTTAAAAAGAAGGAAAGAAAGAGAGAAAATAAGAAAATAAGAAAGAAATAAGAAAAGAAAGAAAATAAGAAAAAAAGAAGGAAAGAAAGAAAATTATAAAGTAAGAAAGAAAGAAAGAAAAAGAAAGAAAGAAAAATAAAGAAGGAAGGAAAGAGGGAAAATTAAGAAAGAAATAGAAAGAAAGAAGAATAGAGGAGAAAAAGGAATGACAAGAGAGAAGAAAATGGGAAAAGAAGGAGAAATGTTTCAAGTGCGAGCCTGGAGAGCCACCTGCTTTCTCAAGCACTCAGCCTCCTTCTTGAAGTCGCTCTGGGTATAGACTGAAGCTGTTTTCAAGTTGCTTTCGAGAGAGGGAAGAGGAAGAGGAGGAAGAGAGAGGAGGAGGGGGAAGGGGGTTCTGAGGATGGCGGTTTGTGCATCTTTTGTGCAACTACATTTTGTGCATTCGATGTGAGGATTGATCTAAATTTGATTTGATGTCAGGATTCATCTACAGATTGATATCAATATATGACAATGCAAATGCAACGACAAAGTAAATCGGTGATTACAGTATTTGTGGAATCATACATACTGTATATCTGGGGATAAAGCAGTATCGTGGATGATTTAACTTCGTGAAGCAAGTTCTAAAAAAAAAAAGAAAAAAAATCACACGTTCTCTTGCAAATTATAAACGCGTCGGCAACTTATACTGAGACATTTACCTGTGCCTGCGACGGAAGACATCAGAAAAGAGAGGAGACATTCATGCCAGTCCTCCGTTTGTAATCTCTGGGGCCCGGAAGTTGTTATCCCCCTGTCAGTCATCTTGACATGTTTCATTTGATTTTTCATTCTAAACAAACGGTGAATAGTAAAAAAAAAGAAAGCAGATGTAGATGTTGATGCACATTGCAAGCCCGTTGCAAGACAGGATCTCCCCAAACGTTTCGAGTTTTGCTTCCCGCGTGTTCCTGTTCGCGGGAGATTTCAACGCAGCAGAAAACGTGACTGCGAGCGAGATGAGTGAGTGAGCGAGTGAGTGAGTGAGCGAGTGGGTGAGCCAGTGAGCGAGTGAGTGAGTGAGTGAATGAGTGACTGCGCATGTGTACTTGTGTGCGTGTATGAACATGAGTGTCTACATTTTCTATGTGTGTTTTTGTACGCATGCATATATACACATGCGCTAGAATACGCTTACAGCTACGCATCCGTGTGTGTGTGTCCCGCGTGCGTGTGTGCGTGTACGCGTGTTGTAACCCTCACGTGAGCACACAACGCACCCACACGCCGCGCCCAGCACCCGCGAGGCCACTGAAGTGTACCTGCCTCTCAGTAAACAACACACACACACACAGGATCATTTAAAAACCATCAACGACGTGATGTAATGATGCCTGCATGCACACGCAATGACAAACATCTTAAAAAAAACAAGAATAGTAACAACAATTGTACAAGACATCCCACAACACAAAACAAACACGCAAAAACAAACAAAAAAATCACGTCGTTATATACATCCCTCCCAAACAAAAACAAATACAAACGAAAAAAAACTCATATAAACAACAGACGCACTCGGCTCGAAACAAGACGATCGGAAACGCACTCTCACACGGAGACAAGAGAGCGCAGGGATGCGTACACCCCTCCCCGCCGCCAGATAGCCACTGAACCACCACGCCGGAGTCCACTCGGGCCACACGCCGCTACACACAGCCTCTCGCCAGCCTCTGTGGGGGACGGCGACGAGCCGAGGAGATTGACGACGACGAGGAACACGACGAGGAACGGGACGAGGAACGAGGCAGAACACATTACGAGGAACAGGACGAGGATCGAGACAGACCACAGGGCGAGGAACAGGACGAAGAACGGGACGAAGTACAGGACAAGGAACAGGACGAGGAACGAAACGAAGAAAAAAAGGGACAGGACGAGGACAGGACGAGGAACGGGACGAGGAAAAGGAGGGACAGGACGAGGAACGGGACGAGGAAAAGGAGGGACAGGACGAGGAACGGGACGGGGAAAAGGAGGGACAGGACGAGGAACGGGACGGGGAAAAGGAGGGACAGGACGAGGAACGGGACGGGGAAAAGGAGGGACAGGACGAGGAACGGGACGGGGAAAGGGAGGGACAGGACGAGGAACGGGACGAGGAAAAGGAGGGACAGGACGAGGAACGGGACGGGGAAAAGGAGGGACAGGACGAGGAAC
>BOPN01000506.1:275428-288135 GCA_017312705.2 Penaeus japonicus
GGTCACCCCAATAGCACCGGTTTTTCATGTTCCAGAACAACCAAACATGGTTAATACGGGCCAGATCGGTGCCAATCTTACATAAACCGACCCAGACGCCATCGATGTTAAACAGCGTCTCGGGGGCAGGAGAGGGACATGTCGCCGGAGTCCGTAAGATCGGTAATCCCACGGCGGATCCTCGGTTTAGCGGGTCTTAATGACGGGCCGGGTCTTGGGACATCGTTTCCGACGCTTGTTATCTCCGGAATCTGTGCGGGAGAGGACTTGGGAGGGGGAGGGGGGGGGGAGTAAAAGAAGGCGGATAAAGGCTGGACAATAAAAAGGTAGGAATAAAGGATGGGAGAAAGAGGGAAGGAAAGAGAGAAAAAGAGTGAGAGTAAGAAAGAGAGAGAGAGAGAGAGAGAGAGAGAGAGAGAGAGAGAGAGAGAGAGAGAGAGAGAGAGAGAGAGAGAGAGAGAGAGAGAGAGAGAGAGAGAGAAGATAAGAGAAAGAAAGAGAGGGAGGGAGAGAGAGAGAGAGAGAGAGAGAGAGAGAGAGAGAGAGAGAGAGAGAGAGAGAGAGAGAGAGAGAGAGAGAGAGAGAGAGAGAGAGAGAGAGAGAGAGAGAGAGAGAGAGAGAGAGAGAGAGAGAGAGAGAGAGAGAGAGAGAGAGAGAGAGAGAGAGAGAGCGAGAGCACGGAAAACAAAACAAAATACGAGTATAAAAGCAAAGACAAACAGCAAGGACGAAAACAACATACACACTTTTTTCTCTTTACGTCAACAAAACCGAACAGAAAAAAAAGACAAGCTAACGGTTGGTTAAACTCAAAAAAGTAAAAAAGAAAAAAAAAAAGAAAAAAAAAAAGTAAATTATTCCAGGAATGAGTTAAACCAAAGAAGCAACTCCCGTGACCAAAGGTGACACCGGAACTATACCCGTAAATAACAATCTTCCAATTGGAGACCAAGAAGGTTAATTATACATTGGCATTTCCTAAAGACATCATTATAGAAGCCACAAAATAACCATATGTTCCATTAAAATTTCACAGGTAATTTGGAGAGATACAAGATCAAAAGATACAAGATAAAAAAAAAGTATCTGTTATAGGGAATATTTTTTTCATAGGGCAAAATAGCAGACGGATAAAAGAGAATATATTTGTGAAGAATATAGGGTATATGAAAGCTTGTTATTGACACGGATACTTATTACAATAGATATATAATGATAATCGTCGTGATAACAATGATTATTGTTATCTTCACCTTTATAAAGATAATAGTTATCATTAGAACAATTACAAAAAATATTATTTTTGTAATTATGAGAATAATGTTGATAGTATCCCTAATACAACTAATAAAAATGATTGACATCGCTATTATCATATCTACTAAAATAACAACAACAATTATTACCACCATCATCAATGATAATGACGATAATGATGACCAAGATCATATTGATTGTTAATGACAAAAGAAATTAAAATAATAAATACTCATATTATAATGATCATTATCAATCTTGCTATAATCAATATTTATCATCACTGTTGTTATCACATTCATTTTCTTCTTTACCATTGTGATGCATCAATTCTGTCATTACTGGAATCACGATTAGTATACTAATAATGATCATACTTACTATCATCATTATCACCATTATACATCACCATACTCCTCATCCTCCCTATGAATTTAAACAATCAATATCGTTAATACAATATCCCTATCACTAAAACCCAAAACAGTTCTACTATCAATGCTATGATGTAAATCGCAGTCACAACATAGCAACAGACAGCGATAACACACGCACGCAAAACCTCAATGGCAACAAGAATCCAACCCACAAGCATAACTCTACTGATAAAACCCCTTTCATTAATAAGGCAAACACGTACACAATATCCACCTCCTACTAGATGGATATGAAAAAGAAAAAAAAAATACATGCATAAAAATACATCTAAAAATGCTCCAAGAAAAAAAGACAGACTTCACATCCACACTCACCAGCTGCTGTACTGGAATCAACATAGTCGGTGAACAACATACCTGAAAAAAAAACACTGTCGTAAGATATTTTGGTCGTATGAAGATTAAATATGAGAGAAAATTACTCGTATGGATGTACCTAAACTCGTGTGTGTTTCTTTGTTTCGTTCTTACTTTGGAGACTGGGTACATGAAGAAAGAAATGAAAAGTAAGAAAACAAGAGAGAGAGAAAGAGAAAGAGAAAGAGAAAGAGAAAGAGAGATAGATAGAGAGAGCGAGAGAGAGCAGACAAGAGAAATCAAATATATATGTACACAAACACACACACACACACACACACACACACACACACACACACACACACACACACATATATATATATATATATATATATATATATATATATAAACACACGCACACTAAACACACACATATATATACATACATATATCATCACAAACACATGTACATAAGCACCCCAAACAACACAACCAACAAAAGCCAGCGATCCTCCTGTGATAGCACCATCAAGCTTGGCGTCGTGTGATTAACTAATTTACAACACACGAGTAAATTTGCCAGACGTTATCTTCTGTGAGGATAGCGAGGTCACACTCAGGCCACGACCAAGCAACAGGTAAACAGACTCCCCCTAACCCCTACGCCCCCCCCCCCCCCTTTCTCATGAACGACCAATACCAGCGTCGTTCCGTGTCTTAGTTACACGACAAGGAGGGAATCTGAGGGAGATAGACGGAAGAGTTATTGGCTAATATATATAATGCTTTGATGTGTGTACGACTGTGCGAGTGTACGTGCGTGTGTGTTTGTGTTCGTTCGAGTGTCCATGTGTGGTTACAAATCACTGACAATTTTCATTTTCTAAATACAGACTCAAAAGTAAATTCTAGCTCACTAGTCAATACCTACAGTAAGCCCTTGAGCTAAGTAAGGTTTAAGGCAATGATACTTAAACAGAACACCATAATTCAGCAAACCAATAATTTAATTTACTTCAGTTGGATAAAAATAATCTCGGTAACTTATTTCTCATAATTGCAATTTCTGACATTAAACATAAACCATTAATAAGACATGATACATCTAGGAGAAAAAAAAAGTTCCCAAGGAATAATAATTCAGAAACGAATTCTTTCACAACACGATGCTTAAGAGATTGGACGCAACGGGTTACATTCCCATATAATAGTGCCAACGAAATACAAAAGTAATTTAAGAACAGTTAATGTAGTAATAAACATATACATGACAGAACACATTTTTACAAACGCTGCTTACTTATTCATTACAAGTAATAACTTATATCTAGCAGCGGCAAAGAACATATCCTATGCCAAGTAAACAAATCCTAAGTCTTGTCTGCGGCTGCACGAAGGAGGCATCCGCGCAGACGCGAGGCAGAGGGCCGAGGGCGGGCAGACAGGCAGGCAGACCGATGACCAGACGCCAGGAGGGTCTGGATGGATAAGCGATCAAGGCCCGTGAGACCACATGCGGAATAACGATGGTGTGTTTGATCTCTTCGCCGGCCACACGCAACACACCGTATCATCCTCGCTAATTAATTAAATCTAATGACAATTAAGAAGCGGTAATGTGAGTCCGGACACCCGCGGTTCGTCCCCTACCTCGCTTAAAGGGGAAGCGCGGTTTGGATCGCCGTTTGGTGGACTCATTAACGCTTTTCTTCCTGATCTATGTATGGAAGGTTGTTGCTCCATGTGCACCTGCCAGGCCGGCAGAAAAAAGGGCACAGGCCCGCAAGGCAGCCGACGACCGACGAACAAACGGTTCATTGAAAGGGGACGAAGGCAGAACCGTAAATATCTACTCAGAAATAGATATGGTTAATTGCCAATAAAGATATGGGCAAATGTCATTAATGTACTTGCTTCGGCAGCACACTTTAACATAAAAAACCTCTTGATTACTCGACCATACGGGGGCGACTACTAATGTTGTGGGAATCAGGTATTAAGAATGCGAGTCCTAAAGATAACGTGAACCTTGCAATAAAATTATGAAAAAGACCCCAGAAAATGGTTCTAAGCTATGATTCTTGAAGCGGAAGACTTTACGGGAAGGAACTTCAAAACCTTTAAGGTGAAGCCTAATGATCCATAAAAAAAGAAAGAAAAGAAAAGTCTTCCAGAAGAGATTTCCAATTCCAAGACACTTCACACGAAGCAAGACACAGAAGAGCTCTTGTACCAAAAGTGGGTCTATGATCTCAAAGGTGGGTTCTCGAGGAGCAACGCGCAAGACACACAAGACCTTAAGTACCAAAATAAGACCTACGAGCAACAACACACGGAAGACCTCGAAGACCAACAGAAGGCCCACGCGCAATACACTAAAAAAACTCGAATACCAACATCGGACCTACTCGCACGACACACAAAAAATCTCAAGTACCAACAGTAGACCTACGAGCAGCACACACGCAAGACCTCGAATACCACCATCGAACCTACTCGCAAGACACCCAAGACCTCCCCGACTTCCAGCAGAAGGTCTACGAGTCTCCGCGAGACTCGCCCCCACCCCCCGCGCTCCCCCCCAGCAATGCACCACCGAGCCTCAGAGATAAAGTTGATCGATTAATGGGACAGTCAGAAAATCCACTCCGCCTATCGTCATCCCGATCCACAAACTTTTCGCGTTTTCCTCTTCCCTTGTTTGTAGGAGAGCCTGAGAATGCCATAAAAGACAGAAACGCTGCCATTACATGGTAGATTGTGTCATAATAAAAACATGATAAACATTAAATGATAAAAGTAGTCCCCCGTATGAATCAGCTGACGAGGTCGGTGTGGTAAGGAGTGGAACGAGATATTGAAAAAGAAACGAGGACGAGAAACAGAAATTAAAATAGACATATGGTCTTGCAGGCTAATGGAAAGAGAGAAAGAGAGAAAGAGAGAAAGAGAGAAAGAGAGAAAGAGAGAGAGAGAGAGAGAGAGAGAGAGAGAGAGAGAGAGAGAGAGAGAGAGAGAGAGAGAGAGAGAGAGAGAGAGAGCAAAGAGAGAGCAGACAAGAGAAATCAAAGACTCGAGGCTTCGAATTCCGAGCCCCGACCCTAGCCGTGGGGACGGATTGCCAGCTAGACGGAGGTCGGGTTATTCCCAATCCATTACACGACCGGATGCCTGGCGTAACGCTGTGACAGCAGTATGTAGGTTTATGTTCCCGCTTGCGCCAGGGACAATGGAGCTTTAGGTTCTCGACGTGGCTGCGAAGGGAAAAAATAATATTGATGGCAAAGTAAAACGTCCAGGAAGCAGGCGTGATGGGACGCCAAGCGGAGCGAGCTTCCAACCCGCGCTCGAACCCTGCCGATTCACAAGGAAAGAGTGAGCCCGAGTCCGGTGACCCGAGGGAAGGGCCGATCCTCTCGGGACTCAGCAGGGCGGGGGGCAGCGCGAAGAGACGGTCATCGCGTCGCGGGCGTGGGGCGGGCGATGGGCATTGGGTGTGGGCATTGGATCTGGTGGATGACCTCACATATGGGTGTGGGTGATACTCCCCTACCCTCCTTGGCTGTGACCTGGTGGTGGGGGGGGGGCGGGATATTTATCAAACGCATGTTTTGTTATCGTTTTTTGTGTATAGCTCTTTCGCGTACGTGGCTTACCCTTTGGAAAAACGTTTCTATTTAAATAAAAAGCTAACAACCATGAAGATTTATCAACAAATGATATGGAATGAAAATTCAATATACACATACATATGTATATATATACACATTTATATTTATATACATACATATATATGTATATATATATACACATATATGTAGATACAAATACATACATATATATATATATATATATGCATATATATATATATATATATATATATATATATATATATATATATATATATATATATATATATATATATATATATATATATATATATATATATATATATATATATATATATATATATATATATATATATATATATATACATATACATATATTTAGATACAAATACATACATACATATATATATATATATATATATATACATATATATACATATATATCAGTATACATATAAACAATAATGAAGACAATCGCTTTTATGAGTGGACGAGTTACTCTTCTGGAAAAGCCAATAAAATCTCCAACGAGAAAAATAACCAGGAACTGTGTCCAGATACTTCAGTGCTTGCGCGGGTCGACAATGGGCAGATTATGGTGGGAACGGAAATGAAAATATTCCCCAAAATGATATTCTGCTCTTTGAGTTCACGATGTCACCCTGTTCAGATCTGGTTAGATTAAGTTAGGTAAGGATAGGCGGCCGTATCCCTAATTCTTTGTCAGTGTCACGGTCATCGTACCGATACGACCGTCGGAAGGTGAGAAAAACAATGACGATGCCGTAATAAATTTGATTTTTGAACACTTGCCTTCGTCATCTACCCCCCCCCCCCCCAGACGAAGGGCGTGACAATCGTTCCAATATAGTTTCGTTAAATGCGTTAGGACATGCGAATATAATGCGACTTGGGGTACGATTATGCGACGATGACGGCGAAGACCACGAAGCGAAAATGACTAGGGGATACGGCTAATGGTACGGCAGGATTGGATAGGATACGCCATAGTTTGATTAAGTTGGGTTAGGATATAGTACGACGGAATAAGATAGGACAGGTCATCCAGTTAGCTTAAGTTGGGTTAGGATATGATACGACAGGATAGGATAGGATACGTCATAACTGGGTTAAGTTGGGTTAGAATGTGATGCTGCATGATAAAATAGGATACATCATACAGTTAGGTTAAGTTTGGTTAGGATATGGTTAGGATAGGATAGGTCATAAAAGATGGGTGAGTTTAGGGCCGGGAACATAAGTACCCATAATCCTCTTTTAGTTTCAGAAGTCCAGAAATGCAATAATCCGTCAATGAAGCAACAAACCCAACTTAAATCCGAAAATTAATGAAAAACAGGAAACGCCGTTAATGTGCAACATACAAAATTACTTTCTCTTATAACTTCACTAACAATAGCAAAGACAATAACACTGATTTGTATTTGGCCGGTTTCTCAACCTACCAGCCGGCTCCTGTTACAACAACCGGCTGATGATGATTCGGGTTTGAGTCACGAAGCAGCCTTTCCTTAAGAGTTACGACGGTGCCTTGTTTCGAAGCCCTTTTGGTTCTGGCAGTGAGAGATCGTTTACCAAAGTGGATGCCTTTTCTACCCTAACACCCAAATAAAACTATCGTATCTGATTAATAGAAAAAATGTTCTAACTTCAATCAATACCGTAATTTCATTCATACTTCCAATAATATTTGTAACAGATAATAATAATTAATAAAAATATACGGCAATATCCATCTCACCTCATTCCCACAGCCTATGCCTGTTTTCGACCACTGCTCCCGCTAATAACCATTTTTTACGTTCGTTTTTCCTCTCTCTCCCCCTCCGTCCCTTGTCGGAGGCGAGGAGTGGTACAGCTGGCAGCCCCGACAGTGCCGACCGGGTGTTCGGAGATGACACACAAGATACGAGAAAAAGCCCGTCATCATAGCACCGTAGTGGAGAATATAGGGGACACTTCGCTAAATTCCAACCAAGTTCGGGGAAGAAAAAGGCACGAGAGGTTAATATGACGTCAGCACATTTTTCTTCTTTCTCTGTTATTTTAGAAATGCCGGATTTTTACGATGCTCATTGAAAAGTGAATTAACTAAGCAAACTGATCAAGGTAGGTATAATTGCCATAAAAAAATAATAAATAAAAAAATAAAACAGTTCAATGTCTTTTATCAAACCGAACAGTAGGCGTTTGTTTACTTGAAATGTCTTTCATACATGACCGCGATTAGTAAGATTTTGATGATGCTTACGCTCTAGGGGAAAGTGGCTATCAATATCAAAGCTGCAATCTGTACAATTTAACTGCACGATATATATACAAAGCCAAGTGATCCGTTACCTTCGTCTCTGCCCATTATAAACCCTGAAAGATTTATCTGCTTGGTATGCAAAGAGCTTCTTCGTAGTGCCAGAAATTGCTCAAACCATTTATTTTCCCCTTAATCTAGTCGTGATCTCTAAGGTAACGAATGATAGTTTTTTTTCATCTGTTTCCTATTGCATGACTGTCGAGAGAGAGAGAGAGAGAGAGAGAGAGAGAGAAAGAAAGAGAGAAAGAGAGAAAAAGAGAGAGAGAAAGATATACATATATATATATATATATATATATATATATATATATATATATATATATATATAGAGAGAGAGAGAGAGAGAGAGAGAGAGAGAGAGAGAGAGAGAGAGAAAGAAAGAAAGGTCCACCTCTGGACACATGAACATCGGCGAGAAAAGTAATCCGAGAGTAGTACTATCTACAGTCGTTCTTGCATGCAAAGATTATACATGGCAACTGCTTCGGTATCGGTTATGCCTGTCCAATGGCTAATGAGCTTGTATTCATCATGGCCGAAATTGTAAATTAAAGAGTCAATGCCCAGTCGAGTATAAAGAGCACCAAAGACTTCCCACTGGTTTGTCAGATATAGATTTATATCAAGCGAACGAGATAGATAGATAGATAGATAGAGAGGGAGAGAGGGAGAGGGGGAGGGAGAGAGAGAGAGAGAGAGAGAGAGAGAGAGAGAGAGAGAGAGAGAGAGAGAGAGAGAGAGAGAGAGAGAGAGAGAGAGAGAGAGAGAATGAGAGAGAGAGAGAGGGAGAGGGGGAGGGAGGGGGAGAGGGAGAAGGTGAAGGAGAAGGAGAAGGAGAAGAAGGAATGAGAGAGAGAGAGAGAGAGAGAGAGAGAGAGAGAGAGAGAGAGAGAGAGAGAGAGAGAGAGAGAGAGAGAGAGAGAGAGAGAGAGAAATAAAAGTTGAGTTTTACTTCCTATCCTACAGTCATTTCTCAGATGGTGTTTAGTTCGTGCACCAATTTTGATGATAAAATGAACTACATAGATTTCATCTTTCGGGAACATGGCGATCAAGTCACTAATGATTTGTGGTCCTGACAGAATCTGCCTTGACATATTCCCGGGGTATTGGACACATGCTTTCCCTGCTACCCGTTTTAATGCTATGTTCAATCTAATTTTGATTAATGTAATGCATGGCACAAACAAGTTTTCTGCTTATTTTCCGTGATAATGTTGTGCAAAGTTGATGGGAATCGCATCCAGTGATTAATTTGGTAGAATTCCATGTAGCAGAAATGATTATCCTACAATAATCTGAGAACTTGGTTAGTGAAGACCCCTTTTTCTATCCAGTCGTCCGTTCTACATACTTTCCCTTTACTTGATATTCCTCGGTTACTTCCCCTCTTGTGCTTCGAAGTCCGTCCTTGGAGCTTCTGCGCCTTGGTAACGTTTTCTCCACATTGTTACCTCGAATAGCACTCAGGAGGGCTGGTTGCTAGGAGCCTGGCGCTGGGGGCTAAGACTGGTGGCTGCGAGCTGGACCTGGGACTGCATTTTCTGCTTTATGAGGGCTGGAGGGCGACAGTGGGGGGCCGTCTTGTACACACACCTCCTCCTCTTTATCAATCCTCCGCCAGCTGGGCCGTCCGTGCATCCTCCTCCCCCATTTAACCCTGGGTACACTCACCTTCGTGCGACCCGCCCCGCTCACTCGGTGCTTTCGCGGAGCCTGTCCTCCAGTACGCTGTGGATAACCTAATTCCAGTCTCCCACTGGGACGTGGTGTATCCGCTTCATCCTTTATTACGGTTACTGACTGGCCCGCCCTTTATGCATTCGCTACCCTTTGACCCAACTCCGTGTGCCGTGTGATGCCTGGGTCCACTATTGTCCAGTCCGCCATTGTGACAGACGCTCGTTCCGACCACTCACGCGAGCAATCCCGTATCAGCCCAGTCCCGCGGCTCGCCCTGGACCTGTCTTTTTCATGGTCCCACTTCCAGTTCGTTCTGCGGTCACCACCAGCCCGATCTGACTTCGTGGCTAGCTCGACCCGCTCCTTGGCTCTATCCCGGCCAACGTCCACCCGGAGCCCCTCGGCCCCGCGCCCGAACCGTCCACTCGGGTGGCGGTCTCCATCATTTACCCGGCCGGCCCATCCGTCATGCTACAACAAGCTTGGGCACCGGGAGGACATGACTTCCCTTGCCCAGGACAACCTTCATAACGCGACTGTACCCACATACCTTAGCAGGTGCATCCATCCATGGCGCCACGCTATCACTTCATAAACATTTACTTAGTATCCAGATACAATCTGGCCCCATAAACCATTATAGTGAGTGGACACTGTGGGTACGCCTGCCTCAGGACGGGAACTGCGACGCGATTTTACAGGAGTCGGACTTGGCAATCAGAGATCTATAGACCGCACGTTGGGTTGAACGTTGCCTCCCTCCTTTCGCCAGTAAGGCAAGAGTTATGTTTATTCATTTGCCATTGACAGTCACTAATCATTTCAGATGACAGCATCATTCCAGATCTCATGACATCATTTCAGATGACAGCATCATTCTAGACCTCATGACATCATTTCAGATGACAGCATCATTCCAGACCTCATGACATCATTCCACACTTCCAGCCATCATTTCAGACATTGTTCTAGACTCCCAGCCATCAATACTGACTCCTAACCATCATCCCAGACTTCCAGACATCATGCTAGACTTCCAGTCTCCCTCCAACTTCCAGGCATCAGTCCACACTTGAAGGCATCATTACAGCTTCCAGGCATCAGTCATACTTCAAAGCATCCTTCTATACTTTATAACATCATTCCAGGCTTCCAGGCATAAGTCCATACTTGAAGGCATAATCCCAGACTTCCGGCCATCATCCCATAGTTCAAGGCATCCTTCCCGACTTCCGGCCGTCGTTCCAGGCGGCAGGCACGAGGCAGCGCGAGGACTCCCTCCGGAGAAGTGGGGTACCGTGGGCCGTGAGCAATCGGGAATTAAAAGCCCTCTCATTTTCCGCCCTCGACCCCTCCGCCAGGCAGGTTGACGGGCGCCGATAAATAACGAATCAAACGAGCCCGCACCGCTGTTCTGGGACGCCGCGTGCGTGCGCGGGAGGTTGGGATTTACGGCACGTTCGTGTTGCTTCGTGACGTCATCTATGGACTGCAGTTTGAGTTAAGTACAGCGGAGAACGAGATGGTGCCGATAACAACAGCACGATACGGGCCGCTTGATATACTGGGGATGAAGCTGTGGGTTACGCGCGAGGGGGAGGGTAAGGGGGAGGATGCTGTTGGGTGGGTGGGGAGGGGGGAGGGTGCAGTTGGGTGGGTGGATGATGGGGTAGGGGGAGTTTGCGATAGGTATAGAGGCTGGGGTAGGGGGGACTGGGATAAGGGGCTGAAGGGGGAAGGGGTGTGGTGAGGCCGGGAATATGGGGTGAGAGAGAGTTAAAAGAGAGAGGGGGATTATGCGAGGGAAAAAAGAGAAAGAGGGGGATAATGAAAGGGAGAGAAAAAGAAAAAAGAGAGAGAGGGAAAGAAAGATAAAAAGAAAGAGACAGAAAAAAGAGACAGAAAAAAAATGAGAGAGAGAGAGAGAGAGAGAGAGAGAGAGAGAGTGAGAGAGAGAGAGAGAGAGGTTGAGGGATTGATAGATAGATAGATAGAGAAAAAGAAATTGGAAAAAGAGAGAAGAGAGATGAACAGAGGAGGGGAGGGGGTGGCGTGGATGGGGCTGAGATGGAGAGGAGGGGGGGATGCAGGTGCCGGAGGGTCGGAGAGTATACATACTCTGGGGGGTATATGAAGGTCCTCTGTTGGGGGGTCGGAGGGGGGGAGGGGGGAGGAGAGTTGCAGGACGAGGCGAAGACGCGAGAAGGGCGTGGTAGTGAGAGGAGGAGAGGGATAGGGATGGGGGGAGGGAGGGAGAAAAGAAGTCATTGTGGGATGCTTATGATTAAGATTTGCGAAATGGAAAGAAATTGGATGGAATGACATGAATGGAATGCAGTTGCACGTTTGAGGCCGGATTATCCCCTGCCAAGGAGAGCAGAAAGGGGTGCTTCGACCTTCCAGGGGCGAATGTGAAATGCGGATTTCGAGAATAGTATCTTATTTAATGAGGCACTGAATGTCAATGGCTGGGATTTACGTATTGGCTAATCTTTTTTTTTTTTAATTCTCATTGTTTAGTTAGTCGGAAGTGAGGGAAAGCTAAAGGGGGTTTGATGTACAAAAGTTAGGAGAAATCTTGAACGAATCTTCAAGGACGGACACGTAATGGGTGAACAATTACCAATACTAAAGTTCACAGGACACAAGGGACCATTCCGTATCTTTATCACTCTTCGCTAATTGCCAAAAATTACCATATTTTCCTACTTACCACCCCCCCTTCCTTACAGAACTATTTACACATTCTAGGATCTCCCCCTTCCCCCCTCTCCCTCTCTCATCCCCCTCCCCCCTTCTCCCCCTGCCAAAGGCTTTCTCTTCTGATAACCGTAGTTAATACACTTTCATTACCGCTATCTCCACACTATCCCTCTTGTCACCCTAAATACTTGGCATTTTTCTCTATCTTTTCCTGTCTCCTCCTTTCGCTTTAACCCTCTCTTCCTCCTCCTTAGCTTTAATTTGGCTCCATACTCCTCAATCTGTTTGTCTGTCTGTCTGACTCTCTCTTTCTCCTTCACTCACTCTCTCTCTCTCTCTCTCTCTCTCTCTCTCTCTCTCTCTCTCCCC
>BOPN01000506.1:289294-291794 GCA_017312705.2 Penaeus japonicus
AGGTAGGAGGGAGGAGAAAGGGAGAAAGGAGGGGGAAATGAGAGAAGTGAGGGAAGAGAAAATCGGGAGAAAGAGAGAAAGGGAGAAAGGGGGAGAGGGCGAGAAAGATGGAGAGAGAAAGGAGAGGGAATGACATACTGACAAACGGACAATGAACAGTGATTAATAAGTAAAGAACACTGGAAATCCGAGAAACCCTGCCTAGGGAGGGGGTTGATGGCGGGGGAGGGGGTAAAGTGGTGGGGAAGGGCTACGTGGGGGACGGGGAGGTGTGGGTGTTGGGGGAGAAGGGGTTGCATGGAGACGAAGGAGGAGGAGAGGCATTCGAGGGAAGAGGGATGTGGAGAAGTAAGAGGTGGAGGAGGAGATAGATAGATAGATAAATAGATAGAAAGAGAGAGAGAGATGAGGGCAAACAAAGTCAGAGAGACAGGCAGACAGATGTAGACAGACTGACAGACAGACAGACAGAAAGAGAGAGAGAGAGAGAGAGAGAGAGGGAGAGAGAGAGAGAGAGAGAGAGAGAGAGAGAGAGAGAGAGAGAGAGAGAGAGAGAGAGAGAGAGAGAGAGAGAGAGAGAGAGAGAGAGAGAGAGAGAGAGAGAGAGAGAGAGAGAGAGAGAGAAACAGACAGATAGACAAAAGAGAAAACAACACAAACCCCCAAACAAAGACCTTGAACAGAAGTCCGTCAAAAAAAACCTCAACTGCTCAAACCGCCGACGAGGAGCCCCCCCCCCCCCAACCCCCACCCCATGGATGACAATCGGATGATTCCCGAAGGCACAAGCGTCCCTGGCAGGCAGATGAGGCCCTCGTGGATGGATGACGGAGGAGAGGGAGGGTGGGGGTGGGGGTGGGGGTGGGGGTAGGCGTTGATGGGTGAGGGAGGGGGGAAGGGAAGGGTCGGATGCAGAAACAAGGGAAGAACTGAGCGATCAATTCCGCGCGACGGCTTGCCATGTTCTGTGGTCAGGGATTCGCTCTCCCTCTCTCTCCTCTCTTTCTTTATCTCCCCTTCGTCTTTCGCCTTTTCTCTTTTGTTTTGTCTCTCCGTCTCTTCCTTATTCCCCTTCTTCTCCTTTCTTTCGTCTTTCGTCCCTTCCTCTCTCTACGTCTATTTCTTCCACATCTTCTTATTCTCCTTTCTTCGTCTTCCTCTCCTCCTCTCTTCTTCTCTCTTCGTCGCTTTCCTCCTCCTTTCTTCGTCTTTCGTCTTTTTCATCTTTATTTTCCTCTTTCCTTCTCTTTCTTCTTCTTCCTCTACGCCCCTCTTCGTCTTATTTTTCCTCCTTACTTTTCCTTTCTCCATTTCTTTTTCTTCCTCATTCTCCGTCTCTCTCTTCTTCTCCTTCTTCTACGCCTATCCATTCTTCTTTTTTGCTTCTCCTCTTTTCGTATTTTTTCTTCTCCTTTCTTAGATTCTCCCTTTATTATATTTTCTTCGTCTGCTTCGTCTTCTCACTTTATCTCCTCCTTCTTCTTTGCTCTTCGTCCTTTTCGTCTTCCTTTTCTTCCCCCCTTCTTATATTCTCTCTTCTCTCTTCGTCTTTCTCGCCGTCTTCTTCCTCATCTTCCCTTTCGCCTTTTTCTTCCCATTCTGTCTTTATCTCTTTCTCTTCCTTCTTTTTCTTTCTCTCTTCCTCTCTTTCGTATTTTTCTTCTCTCTTTCGTTCCTTTATCTCTCATCCTTCACGCCAGTCACCCTGATTTAATATAAGTAACCTGTCCATAGAAGGTATCATCAGTTTTTTTCACTGGATTCTTTCTTTCTTATTTTTTCTCTCTTTCTGTCTATCTGTTTGTTTCTTTCTCTATCTTCCTGTCTGTCTGTTTGTTTGTTTGTTTTGTTTCTCTCTCTATCTCTCTCTCTCTCTCTCTCTCTCTCTCTATCTCTCTCTCTCCTCCATCTATATTATACTACGCATATTAGCATCGTCCTTCTTCTTCTTCTTCTTCTTCCTTCAGCTACTGATCCCATCATCATAATTAACGTTTCAAGCATTGCCACTACCACCGTAACTTCTGCTTTAAGTCATGCCCGCCAATTCGCCGCCTTCAGAAGTGCCATCAAACGCAATCAAGCAGCTCTATTTTACTTTATCGCCATCAACCTCATCTCTTATTCACTTACATAAGATCATACTCTATCTTACTTACTCTATCGACATCAGAATCATTACTTACTTACATAAGATCTTACTCTATCTTACTTACTCTTTCGAAATCAGAATCATTACTTACTTACATAAGATCTTCCTCTATCTTACTTACTCTATCGACATCAGAATCATTACTCACTTACATAAGATCTTACTCTATCTTTCTTACTCTATCGACATCAGAATCATTACTTACTTACATAAGGTCTTACTCTATCTTACTTACTCCATCATCATCTCCCTTATGTTTCACTTACGTAATATCTTACTCTGTCGCCATCAGCCTCATGTCCTTACTTACGTAATATCTTATTTACTCTATTGCCATCAGCCTCATGA
>BOPN01000506.1:296794-299294 GCA_017312705.2 Penaeus japonicus
CCTTCGTTTTCCTTCTCTTTCCTCTTTCTTTTCTTATTTGGCTTCCCCCCCTTTTTTTTTCTTTAAAAAAAATTCCCTATCCTGTTTTGCGTTTCCTCATTCTTTTCTTTCTTTTCCATCTTTCATATTTTCCTTTGTTTCCCCTCTTTCTTTTTCCTCTCTTTTCTTCCTTTACCTTCTTTAATATTTTCCTTTGGTTTCCTTTTTTTCCATTTTCCCCCCTTATCTTTTATTTTCGAGTTTTGTTCTCCTCGACCTTGTCATTTCTATTCCTTGATTTTTTTTTCGTTTTTTTTATTATTTTTTTTTGTTATTTCTTCTTACTTCTCTTGTTTGTTTTTTCCAGACGAGAGGGAGTGAGAGAAAGGGAGAGAAAGGAGGGGGAGTGAGAGAATGGGGGAGAAACGAGGGGGAGTGAAAGAACGGGGGAGAAAGGAAGAAAGAATGAGTGAAAGAAAGGGGGACAAAAAGGGCGAGTAAGAGAAGCGAGGAAGGGAAGTGAAAGAATGAAAGAAAATGAAAGACAAACAAGAAATAAAAGAAGAAAAACGGTAGACAACAGAGAAAGAGTGAAATGAAGACTCATTTCCATGACGATAATAACAAAGAAGAGGAAGAGGATAAGGGTGATAATAATAATGTACATAATAATGTTAGTAATAGTAATAACAACAATACTAATATCAATAACAGAAATGATAAATAATAATGATGATAGTAATAATAATGATGATGAAGATGGTAATAATAATAATTATAATAATAATAATAATAATAATAAGATTAATAATAACAAAATATTGATGTTGATAATAACGCAACTACAATAATGACAATAGTTATAATAATAATAATGGGAATGATGATAATAATAATAACGAAAAAATCAATAATAATAATAACGATGATAAAAATAATAACATTAATAATAATAATAATACTATTAATAATAATAATAAAAATAATACTGATAATAATAATAGTAAACAAAAAACGACAAAACAATAACAATAACAACGACAATAAACAATAACAACATCAAACAACAATAAACAACAACAATAAAAAAAATAATACCATAAAATGGGTACCAAGAGGAATCACCGTTCCAAGAGACACCAAAAAAAGCATCACGTGAGATACAGACGAGACATCTCGAGTCACGGCGAAACGAGATCGATTTACGAGACAGAATAGGGTAGTGGGGGAGGGGGTGGGGAGAGGGGAGAGGGGGGAGAGGAGGGGAAGAAGCTGCATTTTTAATTAGGGAAGGAGGATATTTTATATGCTCGACTGATGGATTGATAGGCGAGAGAAAGTAGATAGATAAGCAAGGATTGTGAAGAAAGGAAAATGATTAAGTTTGGGGTTGGTTTAGAATCAGTGACGTTTTCTCTAATGATATTTATTATAGACAAATAAATCCGGAGAAGAATATGTGTTTGTGTGTTCCCCGCGCATGGGTGAATATACCTAACTTGATATATAAATATCACACGCATGAATAACTGAACATATGTTAAACATGCACATAAACACACACAAACACACACACACACTCTCTCATACACACACACACACACACACACACACACACACGCACATACACACACACACACACACACACACACACACACACACACACACACTCACACACTCTCTCTCACACACACACACACACACACACACACACACACACACACACACACACACACACACACACTCATTTACACACACACACACACATACACACACACACACACCCGACCTTGCAAAGATTCCAAGACACTAATCCTATCCAAGAGCAGACATAAAGACAGAAGGTCAAATTGACATTCAGACAGACAGGAAAACAAACAGACAGGCATACAGGCAGACAAAATCAGATAGACATACAGAGCAACTCACGGACCAAGAGACAAGAAAATATACCAAGATGCAAACAGACCTTGCAATGGCAAAAACAGGTAGAAACGTAGACCAACCAAAAGACACACAGACATGAATACGGACCAACAGACAAAAACGACCAACCGACAGACAGACAAAAAACATACCAACAGACAAAGACAGAAAAAAAAACAAGCACAAAAAGATGACCAACAGGTAAACAGACACAAAGCATACCAACAGATAAAGATAGAAGAAAAAACAGACAAACCCAACAAAGAACAACAGATAAAATAAAAAATAAAAAAACAACAACAGACAGACAAAATATACAGTAAAAAAGATCAACAGACAGAAAAAAAACAAGACAGACACAAAGACACAAACAGACCAACAGACACAAAGACACACAAACAGACCAACAAACACAAAAACCAACCAACAGAAAGACAGAAAGACAGACAGACAGCCAGCCAGCCAGCCATCCCGACCTTGCAAAGCCTCCCAGACAATGATCCCCGGCAGAGCAAGAAGGCCTCCATTGATAGACAACGGATACTGTCCCTCGGTGGAGGAGATGATCACGTGGGTATATAATTGTAAGGCCCCG
>BOPN01000506.1:304294-306794 GCA_017312705.2 Penaeus japonicus
ATAAGGAGAAAACGGGAGTAAGGTGGAGAGGGTTACAACTAAAAACAAGTAAATAAATAAAAATAACTCGCAAAAGGTGACAACAATGAACTAAATCCACGACCAAACATCCTCGAAGTGGTTCACACAGTCCCCACAGCGTGAAGACTTGACACACGATCAGACTTACCGGCTCGTCGTAAAGGCTTAGAACGTCTTAATCTTCTCTTAAGGCTGACTTAACGCACGTCTCAGAATTTAACTCTTAATCATAAAGCACAAAAAGACCCACGAGGTAAAGTCGCTAAAATCGTCCTTATAGCACGTATGGCATTAAGATCACAATCCCATCCTTCTCTCTTGCTCTTTTCTTCCCTTCCACGCATCTTGCTGATGCATAGCACTATATCTGAAGAAATTTAATATAGGGAATAGGGCACCGACTTCCCTTCCTCGATTTTTTATGGGCGGGATCTGGTGTCAACCACACCTTCGGAATCCAAGTATGCAACAATACGAAAGCCTCCAGCTAAGGCCGTAAAAACGACATATATATACATACATATATCTGTGTTTATATATATATATATATATATATATATATATATATATATATGTGTGTGTGTATATATATATGTATATATATATAAAAACACATGTATGTGTGTGTGTGTGTGTGTGTGTGTGTGTGTGTGTGTGTGTGTGTGTGTGTGTGTGTGTGTGTGTGTGTGTGTGTGTGTGTGTGTGTGTGTGTGTGTTATGGTGATGATAGTAATAGTAGAAACAAAATTGTAATATATATAAAATTGGTATAATACAAAAATTATCATATTATAATAATTATTATTAGTTATAGTAGCAGAACCTATAGTAAATGCAACGATTAAAGTCATCATTATCATATCATCGTCACAATACTGACGATGATGATGACGACGATGATGATTTTGGTCTGAATATTCGCTGTCGCATTCATGTCACGCGAACATTTTGCGAATATTGATAATATAAATGCTTTATCATCCCTAATTATCATTGGCCATCATCATAATCATCATCACTACAATTATAATCACCACAATCATCATTACCATCACCATCAACAAAATCATCATCCTTATCACTATAACCTCATTCCTAAAGCTCACACACACACACACACACACAAAAAAAAAAAAAAAAACTCAAACAGGCGAGTTTAAAACGTGATTCGGATAAGCGTCCTGGGCTAGTGTTGCCAACCAAGCAGCTGGCCCCAGTTAGCCATAGGGCTGCTTGCTGCATCATGTTCCTCTCAGCAGTGTTGCCAGATTCCTTGAAAAAGTCTTCGATTTCGCCAGATATAGCTTGAAGAATGTTTCACTGTACTGGCAACACTGACAGTTGGTAGACATTTGCGCATTCAATGTGGGGAACTTACGAAGGTTATTGATTCGTGTGGAAATGATGATGATGATGATGATGATGATGATGATGGTAGTGGTGATGGTGATAGTGATACTGATGGAGATGGTGATGATGATGATCATAATCATGAAGTTGACGATGTTATTGTATGTTGTTGATGTATAATGATAATACTAATAATGATAATAATAAAAATAAACTAGCATCAATAACAATAACAACAGCAACAATAATGATAACACACTACAATACTTATTTCACCACTAATGTCTCAAAACTTAACATAAACTGCTGTGCATATCATTTAGGAGTACTTCCTATGTCTATTTATGTATATACTGTATATAGCATGAATAAACTTAATACATGATGAAAAAATACAGTAATTGTAATAATAACAATATCAATTATAATATATTGATGAAGAAACAATGATAATAACACTAATATCAATAACAATAATAAATTAATGATAATAATATGAACAACAATAAAGATGATTACAGCCATTGCTATGATCATTAATTTCATTATCATTATTATCATCATTATGTCTAACGCTATCACTCTTATCGTAAAATCAATAACAATAATAAAAATAATCCAAAGTATTATAAAAATATATAGTAATACTACTACTAAAACTTATACCGATTCTAGTACTTTTAATATCATTACTACTAATAGTGCTATTACTACCAATTTTGCTATTGCTAATGCTGCTGCTGCTACTACTACTAGTAATAACTAAAAAAAATAATAACAAACAGTAACAACAGTGACTTTAACAATAATTATTATAGTGATAAAAATTACAACATTAATAATGATATGGATTAATGCCAAATAAATTGCAAAAGTTAAAAAGCAAGAAAACACGTACATACCGAAGGCCTTTTCTTTGTATTGTTTCCATCATAATTATCTTCATTATCATCACTGTCATTATCATCGCTGTTGTTGAAGAAAACAACAACGACAGCAACAACTATGATAACGATAATGATTACATCAGTACTCTACTACCACCAATAATATCAACATATAACAACACAATACAATCATACTAAAGATATAACAACAACACCAGTAATAACAGCATTATCATTAACAT
>BOPN01000506.1:328368-348368 GCA_017312705.2 Penaeus japonicus
TTACCTCATCCTTTCGCTCTTACACCCTGAGTCACCCAATGATCTTCCTTTTCCTATCTGTCCGAGACCCACACCTCGCAGACATCCTTCCATACATCTACTCTGCAATTATCGTTGCGCTACCCACCTGCACGTGGTTGCCCATCTAACGACCCACCTATCCACTATTCATCCACTTATTTTGATTATTTCACTCCCACTCAGACCCCCCATACATTTCCCTATTCGCACTCCAGTCATCTCCGCCGTTGGGTGATGATCCACTCACTTTGAAAGAAATGAGGAAAGGGATAGCCTGTAACACTAATGTTGCAGGGAATGAAATTCATAAATCTTGCAGGTGAGAAAAGAATGACATTAATAATCGGGATGAATGCTAATGAGGCGACGTGATGGATGGAAGTAAAGTGTGAGGATATGATAAAGACTGAAAGTAAAGTACAGTGCAAGCGACAGTCTGGAACCTGCACGTATGTGGGAGGATCTGGCATGTCGCAAACATGGCTAATTTATGCTGGCTAATGACTGATTAAACCACGCGTCGCATCGCCATTTGCTTCAAATCATGGACATGCTTCGTGTCGCTACAGGTACAAAATAATCTCTATATTACACCCACAGTCTCCGGCCACACCTGTAAAGACGAAAGTCGCGACACTCCAGTATCGTCACACCCTGTGACTAGAATACAAGCCCTGCCATACGAAAATATGCCTCGAATAAAAGAACTGAGGTAGCCATACCCCCCCACCCCCTTCCTTCTGTGTCTCCCTCTAGATCGCATTAAACTTCAAGGCGAGTCTATTTTAACATCGAACCCCTCTGGTCTCTGCGTTGCCACCACCGCCCGTCGCAAAAGCCAGCACACCCTGCAGAAGTTCATGTTACATCACTGCCATGTCTCAGCAAGCGTTGATTAAAGAACACGACCAATAAAATCGATATGATCCCATGAATCCCGCGCGCTAACCATCCTCCCCTCCCACACATCCTCCTCCTCCCCCACCCTACCTCCTACCCCAGAAATTGATAACGTGGTTAAATCAGACACCGTGTAGAGAAAACCATGGATGTCAACTTACCTCAGACGTAGCATCCTTTGTTTAAATTTGTCTCTCTTCAGGTAGGCTTTGAATTTTACACCACTAACTCTTGCATATATTAAATTAATTGCACAATAAATATAAGACAGCCTCGCCACACGACTTCGTCTCTTTCCTCGAAATTAGTATCAAGCTCCGTATCAAAGAGAATCAACACAGTACCAAGGGGGAAGAACGAGTCAATCCCGCAGCACAAGAACGCAAACACCAGTCGCTCGCCACCAATCACCGAATCAAAGTCCGAATCAGCACTAAAGAAAGAAAACCCCGAGAATCACAAAAGCACACACACACAAAAAAAAAAAAAACGATAAGGATAAACACACTTGAACGCAAGCTAGTAAATATCCAAAGGTAGCCCCTCCTGTAGCCCGGGAAAACACTCCACCAGCACCGAGGCTCCGCTATCACTGGCCAGTACTCAGGAAAGTGATCGAGTGAGGCTGACAGACCAACGTTAAGCAAGTGGCGGGCGGTCACACGGATGCGAGATTGGGCTTGCTGGCCAGGGGAAGGGGCGGCTGGTGGGCGAGAATGGGCGGGTGAAGGGATGGTGGAAAGGTGGGCGGGGATGGGTGAGCGGATAGATGGGCGGGAATGGGTGAGTGGAGAGACGGGCGGGAATGGGTGAGTGAAGGGCTGGTAGAGAGGGGGGCGGAAATGGGTAATTGAAGAGGTGGGCGGGAATGGGTGAGTGGAGAGACGGGCGGGAATGGGTGAGCGGAGAGGGGGACGGGAATGGGTGAGTGGAGAGACGGGCGGGAATGGGTGAACCGAGAGGGGGACGGGAATGGGTGAGTGGAGAGGTGGGCGGGAATGGGTGAGTGAAGGGCTGGTAGAGAGGGGGGCGGAAATGGGTGATTGAAGAGGTGGGCGGGAATGGGTGAGTGAAAGGCTGGTAGAGAGGGGGCGGGAATGGGTGAGTGAAGAGGCGGGCGGAAATGGGTGAGTGAAGAGGTGGGCAGGAATGGGTGAGTGGAGAGGTGGGCGGGAATGGGTGAGTGGAGAGGTGGGCGGGAATGGTAGAGTGAAGGGCTGATAGAGAGGGGGGCGGGAATGGGTGAGTGGAGAGGTGGGCGGGAATGGATGAGTATTTTTATCCCACAATAACATTTCCTTTCACTGTTATTCATTTACCTCTAATCTCCCTGAAACGTCTTGTTCTTGGATGATACCGAACCACAAAAAGTGATTCGTAAAACTATAACTTCAAAACATGGAAATGTTCTGTTAAGCAATTTCAGACCAAAATCTATGCACGATTATCCGTAATATCGGAACAATGGACAGCATAAAAGCAACAGGTCGTCTTCTACCTCATTCGTATGCATGTATTGTACAACTCTCTCTCTTTCTCTCTTTTTCTCTCTCGCCCTTATCTCCCATTCCTTTTGCTCTCTATTACCCTCATTCTCTCTCTTCTCTTCCCCCCCCCCCCCCTCACTCTAATCATTATCTCTTTCATCCCTCTCTCTCTTCTTCTCTTTCTCTCTCTCCGTCTCCCCTTCTTTTTCTTCTCTCTCCGTCTCCCTCTCTCCCTCTATTCGCCTCCTCCCCTCCCCCTCCCCCTCCCCCTCCCCCCCATGTCACCGGGCACGTGGGGTCAGGCAAGGCAGCGTGATCCATCTCAGGTAATGACAGTGGCGGTGCTGGATCACCTGCCCGTAATTATGGGCGGCGCTTGCGTGCCCATGACGACCATCCCTTCATTATCACGTGATTACAGAATGTGTAACGTACGGTGACGGCGGGGGTCGTCGCGTTACGTCACAGGGCCGTAACGCTTGCGTGTGGGCGAGAACGTGAAGGTGGGAACGTCTTGCGAGGAGAGGGTGCCTTTGGGAGCCACGAGGTTGGGAATATGTTTGCGTGTGTGAAGATGGGGGGAGGGGGGGGGAATGTTTGGGGTGGGGAGTGGAAGGTTGTGTGGGAAGTTGATGGGAGGTGTATGTGTGTGTGGAGAGTGGGGGTATGTATTTGTGCGCGCGCGTGAATGTGAATATGAGTGTGAGTGTTCGTTGGTGTGCATATATTCTCGTCGCCATCTATATATTTTTAAAAAATCAAAGATTCCTCCTACTATATTACGAGAAATTAGTGATTAATTATATAGTACGCATTTTATTGGGCTACACAGAGAGATAAAGAGAGAGAGAGAGAGAGAGAGAGAGAGAGAGAGAGAGAGAGAGAGAGAGAGAGAGAGAGAGAGAGAGAGAGAGAGAGAGAGAGAGAGAGAGAGAGAGAGAGAGAGAGAGAGAGAGAGAGAGAGAGAGAGAGAGAGAGAGAGAGAGAGAGAGAGAGAGAGAGAGAGAGAGAGAGAGAGAGAAAGAGAGAGAGAAACAGACAGACAAAAAGAACCAGAAAGAGAGAGAGTACAAAAGAGAAAACATAAAATCGCAAAACAAAAATACCAATAATGAAACACATAAAACAATAAAAAGCCGAGACACAAAGAGAAAGGTCTCGATCATATCCAATCCAATGCCATAGCGTATAAAACACAAAGGCTCTTTCGGATCACGAGAGGGAGATACAAAACGATAAAATTGTAAATCATTCATTTAAAAATCGAGCCAACTTTCACAAGGGCCACACTCCCCCATACCCCCACCCCCTCCTCCCTCCCTCCCTCCCCCGAGTCCCCTCGATGTAAACACGACGGTGATTGTTCACATGGAACGGATTCCCCCCTCCCCTCTCCCCCCTACAATCCTCAATCCTACCTCTCCCATACCCCTTATCTCCCCCTTGCCCTCTACCTCCCCCCTTGCCCCTAGTTCGATCTTAGCTCCCCGCTCCCATTCGCTTCCAATCCTATCTCCCCTAGCTGCCCATTGCCCCCTACCCCCTCTCATCCCTACACCCCCCCTTAGCCCTCCCCCTCCTCCTACCCCCTCTGGTGCTGCCCTATGATGAAATTCTTGAGATTACGATAGTCTTTTCACCCTTACTCCCTTGGGCACAACATGTGTAAAGGAAGGTGTTGGCTGTCTGTTTGGTGGGGGTGAAGAGGTAGGGTGTAGGGAGGGGCAGTGGAGGAGGGAGAGAAGGATGGGAGAAAAGGAAGGGGGGGGGAGGGAAAGCGTGAGGTAGCATTAGGGAGTGTTACGTCACTCCATTTTTCTTTCACCTATCTTTGTGTTATATATATTAGCACACGGCAGTCCTAATTTGTGTGCGTTTTGTTTGTTTAAGTGCGTGTATGTACGTTTATGTGCGTTTTATATGAGGCAGTGCATGTCGTATACATATAATTGTCTTATATAAGGCAGTATATACAGTATACATTAGAGAGTCGAATTGACATCTAAAGACATATGGACAATTTTAAAAGATATTGTCACCTGTAATCGTATTTTTTACCCTTTTCAGCATATCTAGAAGAACATGAGACCTAGTTATTAAGACGGTGGCCTGATTGTTAATTAAATCGAAACCACACAGGTTGCCGAGTAGTTAACCTGACACTCGCGCTAACCGCAAACGATATAGAATAAAAGCGTTCATTGTAAGAGGTTTGTAATTAAAATGACTAAAATTATAAACAAGCAAAAGCAAATATACTCCACATCAAGAATAGCCTAAAACTCAAAGATTGAATATTTGAAGACAAATACAAAAAATGATTCGAACACATTTCAAAGTATCTTCCCAAACACTTAAAGGTCCTAGTGACTATATACGTTTCACACATGCTTTAGTGCTACAGTTATAACAGTTGTGTAGTATACAATAAGTTAACAATACCTGGATAATATGCACCGCCCACGAAGTAATATTTTACGAATGATAACCTACATAACTTGCACACACACACTCTATTCCGTTTGATATCTCATAGTGACTGGCTGGTACCGTAGTCAAATCAAAGTCTATGTTATTCAAAGCTAAGATCTGTAAACTCAGCGGACTCTTAAAGTGATGTGTTTTTTATTCTAAAATTTGGAATTCTGAAAACAAAAATGAGTGGTTACAAAACTACTGCATAAAAAAAACTAGATATATCAAAATGGATATTAAGAATTTTCATTTGATTTTTTTTTCAGCAGCGCATTTCACCTTCAATTTGCGTAGGCCTATCTCAATTTCTAACCACAGCCGAATGATTTCTTTAGTATTTTATTTGTCAAACTTTAAAATCAATACATTATTTTCTCCAAATGGTCCTTCTATCTGGATTCAGAATGAAAAAAAAAACAATAAATTCAAAACATATAGGAAAAAAAAATAAAACATTGTGACAACGTTCATTTTCTCTATATATCGCTCAAATATGGTCATTGACGTCAGATTAGAGATAGCATAATGAAATTACTTTTTACTTTGATATAGGAATTCTTAATATAGAATAAATAAAGGGACCTATACGCTGTGCCAAATTTTAACCATAATCAGAATAATTGAGCAGGCCGTTATAGAAAAAAAACGTTGCTTTATTACATTACATCCCTACGTATAATATCAATAGCAAGTGTGTGTGACATCATCGCATAAGCAATGACCAGCGCGTGACGTCACCAAATTGGCGCCACTGGTCGTGACTCGAATTCGTGACCTACCCACCCCACCCCCTGCCCCCTCTACCCCACCCCTCCCGGACCGACAAATACCTATAGAGTAGATCGGAGGTGATGATGAAGAGGGGAGGGGAAGGGAGGAGAGGGGAAAGGGAGTTGGTGAAAGTGAAATGAAGAAGGTAGAAGAAGCAGGGAGATGATTTAAAGGCAATGGAAAGCGAAGGGGGGATTAGGGACTGGAAAGTTCAGAGGGGATTATGACAGAGATGGAGAGCGACCTGTCAGCTTTATGAAGCGGAGCTCACGATCATTTGATTTTTTGTGTGTGTCTCATGCCTTAACTCGCTATCACCTCCTGGCTCAACCTTTCTGTGTCTTTTACTTTCTCTCTCTCTCTCTCTCTCTCTCTCTCTCTCTCTCTCTTTCTTTCTCCCTTTCTCTCTCTCTCTCTCTCTACCTTGCCCCCTCCTTACTTCTTTCCTTTTCTCCTTCTCCTATCTGCTTCATTAATCTTTCTCACACTTTCTCACCCTCCCTCTATATGTTTATCTGTCTTTCTCTCTCTCGCACTCTCTCTGTCTCTATCTCCACCCTCCCTCTTTCTCGCACTCTCTCTGTCTCTATCTCCCCCCCCCCTCTCTCTCTCTCTCGAGTACCCTCCCTAATTCTCCCTCTTTCTCTCCTACCCCCCATCCTTAATATTTCTCTCACTTTCTCTGCCCTCCACCACTCTCTCTCTTTCGCACTCTCTCCGTATGTCTGCCTCTACCCCCCCCCTCTCTGTCTCTATCTCCCTCTCTCTCTAGTACCCTCCCTACATCTCCCTCTTTCTCTCCTTCCTCCCTCTCTTTCGGGTTCCTCGCTAATCCCGTTTACTGTTTTTGTTTTTTATTTTAACCCTTTATCTATCTACTTATCTTTTTTCACTTTTTTATCTTTAGCTATTTCATTTTCATCCAGTTGTTTTCTATTCTGACTTTGAAATTTACTGATTCAGTTATCTTTTTATATAATTTATCAATTATCTATCTACGTTGACTATCAGACCACTTATCTTTTCCTACTACTCCTCTCCTGCTTCCTGCGACCACTTGAATTTTGCATTCACCTTCCTCTTCTTTCTTATTTCTTTATTCTTTCCTTCAACAGACACTGTAGCATAATGTTTGTTTTGGAAAATACCTAATTCTTTTGATCGCAAAAAAGTAAAATAAATCAAAGCAAGATTTTTAAAAAATGAATACATTAACAAATAAAGTCTGGTATAATGTATCTGAAATACAGATAAATAAAAAAAAGATAAAAAAAACAAAAGCAAAAACAGGAACAAGATATCGCATCGGAGATCTGAACCAGTATTCCGAAGCAGAAAGCGGGACCAAACAAGTCATCTAAGATATAAAAGCTGCTCATGATAATCACAAAATTTTCCATCAATTACTTGTTTCCCTTTTTGTAAAAAATGTGTAATATAGGACGGTATTTTTTTGGCATTAGCTTTTATATGAATCGAATTCTAATCATATACTTTATACTTATCACTTTCTATGATTTATATATTCACGTATTCATTTATCATATTGTTAGTTACATTTAGAATGAATGGCGCTATTTTTTTTAGTAATTGATATACACGGACTTTATATATCTCCCAAGCTAAGAAATATATCTATATTTATGTACATATACATACTCATACGAATAAACAACATTTATACAACTAATCTCAATTATGCATATTGTATTTTTCCAATATTCACAAAGTAACACGGATATATCAAAATAGTTTTAAATTCACCGATAACTCAAACAGAAGCCCAGTTCGTAAGGTGAAAACCTCGGAGAATATAACGAAATGAAACACGAAATCCCTCAAGGTTTCGCGACAGCCCATTTCGAGACATCCGCCTCCCGTACTCGCCCTCTTCCAGCTACTTTACGATATCCGGAAAGATAAATCGCGGGTAATCGCACCTCAGAAAAGGCTCTGATCCAATAGACAAATGAGCACAGTGATAAAATAATATTCGACAATACAAAAATATATACACATCAAAGCCAGACACGACCATCTGCGAATCCGTCAGCACAGACAAAGGGTCGTGGTGGTGTGTCTCTTTAACAAGCGTGTCATCAAGTTACAAGACAGACATCATAAAACACACGACAACTACATGCCTTTAATAAAGCATGATGACGCTGCGACACGACCAATAATATCAATTAACATCAATAACAACACCGGAGGACGACAATTCCCCGACCAGCGCACGCGGAGGAAAAATGAATCCATTTTAGACCGGTGACAATAAGCAAACGCAGGAACGCTGGATCCAATCTAGACGAAGAGCGTCCTAGGATGATAACAAGGCGGGTAAGGGTACGAATTACGCGACGAATGATGTCAGATAATACGAAAATCACGTTACGTTACGAAGTCAGACGCACACGCACGCACAAAAAAAGAAACCGACGAAGATACACAAAAAGTATATGTCATTACAGTGTTCGCCATGATTGAGGACGCAACTACCGAGTATAGGAAATAACAACGACGCAACGCCAGACCGAAGGCAGCGGACAAATCAACATCCTAAAAATGACAACAGTGCTAAAAACATGCGGTTAAAAAAAAAAGTTCACGATCACTGCTCGGAGCGGCGTTAAAAACAAGTTCGAAATCAGACAAAGAACGCGCGCGCACCCGCCTTGCTCACGCTACGACATAGTTCTGGCGAGAGTAATGATATTATTAACTCTTTTTTTCCTTTTTTGGTCTCCCACTGTTTTTGTTCATAGGGTTATTTGTATTCGCATTGGTTTGTTTACGTATCTGTACGTTCGTACTGTTCTTGCCATTTCCCCCTGTTTTCCCGCCCTCACTCGCAACGTCTTTCCCAATATCTGTGATTACCTGTTACCTATCGATAATCCAGACGGTATAAAGACAGAACAAAGGAGAAATAACAAGAAAACAAAACAAAACAAAAACAAAACATATACATACACACACGGCAGTTGAAGATAACTTAAAAAAACAAGGCTACGTGAGAGGAAATAGGACACAATTACTGATCGTTTGCCTCTGCTCGTTCTCCCTTTTATTAACGTCGCCACGCCAACCTTCGCCAATTCCATCACCATCATTTCCACCTTTGTAACTACCATTACGACCCCAACGACCTCTATCAGCTCCAGCGTGACGACGACCTCCGACGATTCCACCATGACGACAACCAGGGTGATTCTGGGCTGGGGGGTGTCTGATCGGATGTCTGGTCGTCTCATTGTAAAGGGTTTCGCAGGAATAGAGATGCATAACATACATATACACGCGTGCATAAAAGGGCCCGCATACATGTACTTCCACAGATAGCTACTTAGATCGATATGTATATATAAGCACAACCATACATGCGCGCTCACTTTCATATAAACACACAATGGCGGACGTGCACACACACACACACACACACACACACACACACACACACACACACACACACACACACACACACACACACACACACACACACAATACAAAACACAACGCACGAAAGAAAAAACAACACACACACAAATATATACACCCCCTCCACACACACACATACACATGCAAATAGACACAACATGCATCATACTACTGTTAATGTGCTGACTCATCTATCCATTTAACAGTATATTAGCTACATCAATCATGGGAGTGTGTGAGTGGTCGGTTACTCTACTTCTTAGGGTTAATATACGAAGACTTCCCTTTTAACGTTATCTTTTTAAAGTTATATAATGTACGCTCCTTCCCTGAGTGGGAATTGAGCCGGAGGATGAAGAAGAAGGAGAGGAAGAGGCGAAGGAGGGGGAGGGGAAGGGGGAGGAAGAGGAGGAGTAGGATAAAAGGAAAATGAGGAGGTGAAGAAAGAGGAGGAGGAGGAGGAGGAGGAGGAGGAGGAAGAAGAAGAAGAACAGGAAGAGGAGAAGAAGAAGAAGAGCAGAAGGAAGAAGAAAGAAGTAGAAAAAAAACAAAGTAAGGAAAACAAGAGGAGGAGGAAGAGGAAGAGTAAAAGGAAGATGAAGAAGGCGAAGAAGATCGCTTAGAAGTGCAGTGAAGCTTAGGCTAATATCTTTTATATAATAGATGACCCTTTGATAAATCTGGCTATTAAAAAGAGCGCACCGTAACATGAATTGCAATAGTCATCCACAACATTAAAATCCTCGGGCACGAAACATAAAAATATATTAAAAATGCAAGAGACAAAACTCGTAAGTGATAACAATGATAACCAACGACAACAATAACAATAGTAATAACAACAAAAAACAATAGTAATAATAACAATATCATTAATATCATTACCATTATCAAAATTAGTCATAAAACACAGATTAAGAAAAGAAAGAAGAAAATGAAGAAGAAGAAGAAGAAGAAGAAGAAGAAGAAGAAGAAGAAGAAGAAGAAGAAACGCAACAAGAGCCAGAATACAGGGGGAAAACACAAAAGATTACAGTGAAAGAATCCTTAGCAATAAACGGTCTGCAGGAAGCACATGACCCAAAGGAGATTCTATTTAACAGCGGAGACTCGAGTGTATAACGTGTTTGATTCTATTTAAATATCTTCGCGAAGTCTTGCCTAGAGGAGGAGAAGGAAGAGAAAGAAGAGAGGTAGGTGGTGGGAATGGTGGAGGAGGAGGAGGAGGAAGAGGAGGAGATGGGATAGAGAGAGGTTGTAGGAGTGGTGGAGGAGGAGAATGAGGAGGAGGAATGGAATGAAGAGGAGGAGGAGGAGGAGGAGGAATGGAATGAAGAGGAGGAGGGGGAGGAGGAGGAGGAGGAGGAGGAGGAGGAGGAGGAGGAGGAGGAGGAGGAGGAGGAGGAGGAGGAGGAGGAGGAGGAGGAGGAGGAGGGGGAGGAGGAGGAGGAGGAGGAGGAGGAGGGGGAGGAGGAGGGGGGGGAGAAGAAGAAGAAGAGAAAGAAGAAGAAGAAGAAAAAGAAAGAAGGAGGAGGAGATAGAGAGGGAGATAAAGCTGGTAGAAAATAGGGAGAAAGGGGATCAGGAGGAATGTGGAAAGATGGAAGAGGATAAGAATAAAAAAAAATAAGAAGAAAAAGAATCTGAAGGAGGCGAAGGGGAAAATAAAAGAAAAGGAGGAAAGAAAGGATGACTATACATATTATATAATAACGATAATTATAGATATCATGATGGAAACATGAATAACAGCACCTGATAATCACAATAATAACCATCACAATTAAAATATAATAATGAGTAATGATAAACATAACAACAGTGATAAAAATAATGATAATGGTAGTAATACTAATAAAACAACATCAATAATAATGATAATAGTAATGATAATCTCGTAAATATAACAGAAATGATAATGATGATAATAATGATAATGATAATAATAATGAAAATAATGATACTGATGAAAGAGAGAGAGAGAGAAACAGAGAGAAACAGAAAAAAACAACAGAGAAATAAGAAAAAAAAAGAAAAATAGAGATAGGAATATAGATAAAGAAACAAGTGAGAGAGAAAGAGAAAGAGATAACAAAATCAAAAAGAACCCCAGCCTGGGCTCATGTCCAACCCTGGGTCATGAAAGCCTTGGAATTCCCCCCCTCCCCCCTCCCCCCCTCAGCGCCGGGGAAGCACCAAGGGACAAAAGAGATAAAAGCGCGCATGGCCGAATCGAAGGAGGGGGTATAAGGGGGTAGGGGAGGGCAGAGGGGAAAGGGAAAGGGTGGAATGGAGGATAGATAGAGGAGGTGGGGGGGAGAGGGGTAAGGCAAGGGAGGTAGGAGAGGGTAGTGGGGAGGGGAGAGGGGAGGGACGTAGGGAAGAGTGGATGAGGAGAGAAGGAGGGAAGAGGAGAGGTAGGGGATGGGAGGTACAGAGGAATATAAGGGGAGAGAAAGGAGAGGAGAGAGAGAGAGAGAGACAGAGAGAGAGAGAGAGAGAGAGAGAGAGAGAGAGAGAGAGAGAGAGAGAGAGAGAGAGAGAGAGAGAAAGAGAGAGAGAGGGAGAGGGAGAGAGGAGTCAGAGGGTTGCCATGAGATGGGGAGGGATGGTGGGGGGAGGGGGATGTTGTGGTGACTTGCATCATGGTAATCACTATAATGAAGCGAATGACTCTGAGATATTGTGATCCGCTCACTGTCCCGGGCTTGTCCTCGCGGTCTTTCTGTTTCTTGTCTTCTTTCTCCCTCCCTTCGGTTTCCTCTTTGCTTCTTCTTCCCTTTTATTCACCTTTCTGTTTTCTTCACCTTTCCTATTTTTCGTTTTATTTTCCTTAGATTTTTTTCTTGTCTTTTCTTATTTTCCTTTTTTTGTTTTTTGTTTGTTTGTTTTTTTGTTTTTTTCCTCTTTTTTTCTCTTCAACCGTAATTTTTCGTCTTCTTTTCTTCTCTTCTCCTTATAGTTCTTTTTTTCCTTCTTCTTTTTCTTCCTATATTTCTCCTTTTCGGCTATGCTTCCTCCCTCCCCCCACCGAGCCACAGAGTCTCAATCAAACCCCCAACCCCATATCACCTCAACCGCCCACCTACCATGACTCCCCCCCCCTTTCCACCCCCTTCCCCTTCAACCCACCCCTGTCCTCCTCATGAACTAGTTCCCCTTCAGCCAACTCCTGCCCCCCTCATGAACCAGTTCCCCTTCAACCAACCCCTGCCCCCTCATGAACCAGTTCCCCTTCAACCCACCCCTGCCCCCTCGCAGACAGTTCCCCTTCAACCCATCCCTGCCCTCCTCATGAACCAGTTCCCCTTTAAGCCCACCC
This sequence comes from Penaeus japonicus, assembly GCA_017312705.2. Taxonomy (NCBI): domain Eukaryota; kingdom Metazoa; phylum Arthropoda; class Malacostraca; order Decapoda; family Penaeidae; genus Penaeus; species Penaeus japonicus. The sequence goes on from BOPN01000506.1 coordinate 340,783, forward strand.
CCTGCCCCCTCATGAACCGGTTCCCCTTCAACCCAGCCTGCCCTCCTCATGAACAGTTCCCCTTCAACCCACCCTGCCCCCTCATGAACCAGTTCCCCTTCAACCCACCCCTGCCCCCTCATGAACCAGTTCCCCTTCAACCCAACCCTGCCCTCCTCATGAACCAGTTCCCCTTCAACCCACCCCTGCCCCCTCATGAACCAGTTCCTCTTCAACCCACCCCTGCCCCCTCATGAACCAGTTCCCCTTCCAACCCACCCTGCCCCCCTCATGGGCCAGTTCCCCTTCAACCCACCCCTGCCCCCTCATGAACCAGTTCCCCTTCAACCCACCCCTGCCCCCTCATGAACCAGTTCCCCTTCAACCCACCCCTGCCCCCTCATGAACCAGTTCCCCTTCAACCCACCCCTGCCCCCTCATGAACCAGTTCCCCTTCAACCCACCCCTGCCCCCTCATGAACCAGTTCCCCTTCAACCCACTCCTGCCCCACTCATGAACCAGTTCCCCTTCAACCCACCCTGCTCCCTCATGAACCAGTTCCCCTTCAGCCCATCCCTGCCCCCCTCATGAAACAGTTCCCTTCAACCGCACTGCCCCCCTCATGAACCAGTTCCCTTCAACCCACTCCCTGCCCCTCTCATGAACCAGTTCCCCTTCAACCCACCCCTGCCCCCCTCATGAACCAGTTCCCCTTCAACCCACCCCTGCCCCCCTCATGAACCAGTTCCCCTTCAACCCACCCCTGCCCCCTGCTAGACCAGTTCCCCTTCAGCCGACCCCTGCCCCCTCATGAACCAGTTCCCCTTCAACCCACCCCTATCCCCTCATGAACCAGTTCCCCTTTCAACCCACCCCCGGCCCCCTCATGAACCCAGTTCCCCTTCAACCCTCCTACCCCTCTCATGAACCAGTTCCCCAGTAACCCACTCCTGCCCCCTCATGAACAGTTCCCCTTCCAACCCACCCTGCCCCCTCATGAACCAGTTCCCCTTCAACCCACCCCTGCCCCCCTCATGAACCAGTTCCCCTTCAACCCACTCCTGCCCCCCCTCATGAACCAGTTCCCCTTCAACCCACCCCTGCCCCCTCATGAACCAGTTCCCCTTCAACCCACCCCTGCCCCCCTCATGAACCAGTTCCCCTTCAACCCACTCCTGCCCCTAATGAACCAGTTTCCTTTCAGCCATCCCTAACCCCCTCATGAACCAGTTCCCCTTCAACCCACCCCTGCCCCCTCATGAACTAGTTCCCCTTCAGCCCACCTACCCCCTCATGAACCAGTTCCCCTTCAACCCCACCCCTGCCCCCCTCATGAACAGTTGCCCTTCAGCCCACCTGCCCCCTCATGAACCAGTTCCCCTTCAACCCACCCCTGCCCCCTCGCCAGACAGTTCCCCTTCAACCCACCCCTATCCCCTCATGAACCAGTTCCCCTTCAACCCACCCCTGCCCCCCTCATGAACCAGTTCCCCTTCCAACCCACACCCCTATCCCCCTCATGAACCAGTTCCCCTTCAACCCACCCCTGCCCCCCTCATGAACCAGTTCCCCTTCAACCTCCCTGCCCCTCTCATGAACCAGTTCCCCTTCAACCCCACCCTGCCCCCTCATGAACCAGTTCCCACCTTCAACCCATCCCTGCCCCCCACCTCATGAAACAGTTCCCCTTCAACCCACCCCTGCCCCCCTCATGAACCAGTTCCCCTTCAACCCACCCCTGCCCCCCTCATGAACCAGTTCCCCCTTCAAGCCCCACCCCTGCCCCCCTCGCCAGACAGTTCCCCTTCAACCCACCCCGGCCCCCCTCATGAACCAGTTCCCCATTAACCCCTCCTGCCCCCCTCATGAACCAGTTTCCCTTCAACCCACCCCTGCCCCCCTCATTAGCAGTTTTCGCTTCAACCCACCCCTGCCCCCTCATGAACCAGTTCCCCTTCAACCCACCCCCGGCCCCCATCATGAACCAGTTCCCCATTAGCCCACTCCTGCCCCCCTCATGAACCAGTTCCCCCTTCAACCCATCCCTGCCCCCTCATGAACCAGTTCCCCTTCAACCCACCCCGGTCTCCCTCATGAACCAGTTCTGACAACCCACTCCTGCCCCTCTCCTTGAACCAGTTCCCCTTCAACCCACCCCTGCCCCCCTCATGAACCAGTTCCCCCTTCAACCCCACCCCTGCCCCCCTCATGAACCAGTTCCCCTTCAACCCACCCCTGCCCCCCTCATGAACCAGTTCCCCATTAACCCACTCCCTGCCCCCCTCATGAACCAGTTCCCCTTCCAACCCTGTCCCCTCATGAACAGTTCCCCTTCTTCCACCTGCCCCCCCTCATGAACCAGTTCCCCTTCAGCCCACCCCGGCCCCCCTCATGAACAGTTCCCCATTAACCCACTCCTGCCCCCTCCATAGACAGTTGCCCTTCAACCCACCCCGGCACCCCTCATAGACAGACCCCCATTAACCCACTCCTGCCCCCCTCATGAACCAATTCCCCCTTCAGCCCACCCCCTGCCCCCTCATGAACCAGTTCCCCTTCAACCCCATCAGCCCCTCTCATGAACCATTCTCCCATTAACCCACTCCTGCCCCCCCTCATGAACCAGTTCCCCTTCAACCCACCCCTGCCCCCCTCATGAACCAGTTCCCCTTCAACCCACCCTGCCCCCTCATGAACCAGTTCACACTTCAACCCACCCCTGCCCCCTCATGAACCAGTTCCCCTTCAACCCACCCCTGCCCCCCTCATGAACCAGTTCCCCTTCAACCCACCCCTGCCCCCCTCATGAACCAGTTCCCCTTCAACCCACCCCTGCCCCCCTCATGAACCAGTTCCCCTTCAACCCACCCCTGCCCCCCTCATGAACCAGTTCCCCTTCAACCCACCCCTGCCCCCCTCATGAACCAGTTCCCCTTCAGCCACCCTGCCCCCTCGCCAGACAGTTCCCCCTTCAACCCACTCCCTGCCTCTCATGAACAGTTCCCTTCAACCCACCCTGCCCCCTCATGAACCAGTTCCCCTTCAACCACCCTGCCCCTCATGAACCAGTTCCCCTTCCAACCCACCTGCCCCCTCACCGAACCAGTTCCCCTTCAACCCACCCCTGCCCCCCTCATGAACCAGTTCCCCTTCAACCCACCCCTGCCCCCTTATGAACCCAGTTCCCCTTCAACCCACCCCTGCCCCCCTCATGAACCAGTTCCCCTTCAACCCACCCCTGCCCCCCTCATGAACCAGTTGCCCTTCAACACACCCCTGCCCCCCTCATGAACCAGTTCCCTTCCAACCCCACCCTGCCCCCCTCATGAACCAGTTCCCAGCTAGCCCACCCTGCCCCCCTCATGAACCAGTTCCCCTTCAACCCACTCCTGCCCCTCTCATAGACAGTTCCCCTTCAACCCACCCTGCCCCCCTCATGAACCAGTTCCCTTCAACCCACCCTGCCCCCTCACTTAGGGCAGTTCCCCTTCAACCCAACCCTGCCCCCTCATGAACCAGTTCCCTTCAACCCACCCCTGCCCCCTCATGAAACAGTTCCCCTTCAACCCACCCTGCCCCCCTCATGAACCAGTTCCCCTTCCAAGCCACCCCTGCCCCCTCATGAAACAGTTCCCCTTCAACCCACTCCTGCCCCCCTCATGAACCAGTTCCCCTTCAACCCACCCCTGCCCCCCTCATGAACCAATTCCCCTTCAACCAATCCCTATCCCCCTCATGAACCCCAACACCCCCTCTCATGAACTCCCTTCCTGTCAACACAGCCATACCCCCATGAACCCCCCCTGCCCGCCTCCCCCCTCCCCCCTCTCTTCCGTTCCCCAAAGAGGACATTATCAAGACGACCACTTTTCCTCCTTTTGTCCCAGGCCACGACCGGCGCGAGGCTACAAAGGCCGGGATGATATGTGTGTGTGTGGACGGGAGAGGGGAGGGCGGGGGAGAGGAGAGGGGAGGGCGGGGGAGGGGAGAGGGAAGGGTACGGGATTGGGGAAGGTTAGGAGATGGGGGAGGGGGGAAGGTGAGGAGGTGAAGGAGGGATTGGGGAGGAAGAGACGGGTGATGGAGGGATGGGATGAGATGGAGAGGGAAGGGGCGGGGACAGGAGAGGAAGGCTATGTGTAGGGGAAAGGGGGAGGGAGGAGGAGAATAAGGGGAGTAAGGGTATAGATGAGGAAGGGGGAGGGAAGAGGATGGGAAAAGAAAGGGGGGGGAAGGAAAGGAGTGAGAAACGGGAGGGGAGATGAAGGAAGGGAGGGAGGGGGAAGGGATAGGAGAGAGGAGAGGAAAGGAAGGAAGAGGAGGAATGTGGAAGGGGGAGGAGAGAGGAGTGGAAAGGAGGGAAGAGGAGGAAGGTGGAAGGGAGAGGAGTGGAAAGGAGGGAAGAGGAGGAATGTGGAAGGGAGAAGAAGGAGGAAAGAGGAGGAGGGTGGAAGGGAGAGAAGAGAAGAGTGGAAAGGAGGGAAGAGGGGGAAGGTGGAAGGGAGAGGAGAGAGGAGTGGAAAGGAGGGAAGAGGGGGAAGGTGGAAGGGAGAGGAGAGAGGAGAGAAAATGAGGGAATTGGAGGAAGGTAGGGGAGGTTGGGGGAGAGATCGAGGGGAGGGAGAGGAGGGGAGGAAATCCACTGAGAAAAAGTATTGTTCCCTCTCTTGTTGAGATCTTCATGACCAGATAGTTTCTTTCCCTTTTTCTCTTTTATTGAGGTTGGGAGATTGAGAGAGAGAGAGAGAGAGAGAGAGAGAGAGAGAGAGAGAGAGAGAGAGAGAGTGAGAAACAGATAGACTAAGAGAGAGATAAAATACTATGCAGAATTGGTTTAATATTCGGAATATAAATAAAAGTTTGCAAAAAGTCGTATCTACTCTTGATTAACACCACATCGATACCAACCCAAAATAAAAGCAGAATATTTAGTTCGAAGTCAAAAATGTACGCTTCCCGATGCTCGTGTTGATATACGCATTCCTCAGCCCGCGTCAGCAGAGGGAGAAAAATGGACCTAGCTTGCTCCATTTAAGGCTCACGCGAAGTCTCTTGTAAAATCTCTCATTCATTTACCAGAAACGTCTAGAAGGAACATACAAAAGCTACCTCGCCACAAGGAGACACGCGGGTGCATATAAATCCTATGATTAACCTTAATTGTGCATTCCATTAAGCATAAAAAGAAAGAGAGAGAGAGAATTAAAAAAAAAAAAACAGAATTGAAACGAAGTCATAGCAATAGGTGTGGTAACAAGCTCATCAACCCCCCCCTTCCTCCCCCCCCCCCCCCCTCACTACCTAACCTGCTCCCTTACCCTCCCCTGCCGACACCTACCAACAACCACACGTCCCAGACATAAATAATACATACTGTGGGGAATCTGACAGGTCTCTTGTTCAACATTTTACCCTCTGCTTCTCCGCATGTTTTATGGATCCAATAAAGTGTCCAGATATTTGTTTGTCTATCTTTCCATCTCTGTTTATCTGTTCTTGCGCGTCCCTGTTGCCTCCAAAAGCCCCTTCGCATTAGGTAATGTAATCAGCGAAGATTTATTAGGAAAACTAGTTTCAGAAGGAAATCGGGTGATTTATGTCTTTGGGTATATTCAGCTTATGCCCGACTCTGTTTATCATTTTAACACCAAGTGTCTACAGGCTACTGTATTAGTGTCAAGAGATCGGGGAGATGTATTTACCTTCTCACCAAGTCAACATTAAACCCTTGAAACAACAGCAACCTGTCTTCTGGTCCAGCAAGTTGTATCGTCATAATTAAGCCCCTCCCCCCCCCTCACCATCCCCCCGGCCTCCCCCAACCCCCAACTCCCAAACCTTCTTTCTCACGACCGAGGAGGGCGTGAATGCACGTGCGTGGGCGTGGCACGTGCGGCCTTCCTCATGCAGGCTGGTGACAGGATCCGGAAGGTTCGCCGGAGGAATTGCCTTTATAGTTTTCAGGTTTTTAATTCATGCAGACATGCGGCGGAGAAATCGATAGGGTTTAATTTCCACAAGTTTGCAAGTGTGGATATTTGTATTCATGCAATCTTGTATGTATACATGCACACACATTCATACAAATGGATGTGTGTGTGTATATATATATATATATAATATATATATATATATATATATATATATATATATACATATATATACATATATATATATATATATATATATATATATACATATATATGTATATATATATATATAAATATATATATATATATATATATATATATATATATATATATATATATATATATACCTGTATGTACGTATATGCATGTATGGATAAGTGTGAAACACAAGTATATAATATATATATACATATATATGTATATATATATGTATATATATATATATCGCACGCACCTACGCACGCACGCACACATACACACACACACATACTTACGCACATACACTTACACACATACACCTACACACATACACTTACACACATACACACACACATACACACGCATATATACACACATATACACACACATACACATACACACAAACACACACTCACACAAACAAGCAAACACAAAAGCACACACGCCAACAGACACACACACACATGCGATGAATGTGCAATGTGCAAGATAAAAAGATACAAATAGATATATATATATATATATATATATATATATATATATATATATATATATATATATATATACATATATATAAACATATACATATATATATATATATATATATATATATATATATATATATATATATATGTATACAGATAGATAGATAGATAGATAGCGAGAGAGAGAGGGAGAGAGAAAGAGAGAAAGAGAAAGAGATATACACAAAATACCTACTTGACATTGACCGAAATGGTCAATGTCATTCAAAGATATAAACAAAATTTGCCATTAGTATTTGTGAAGTCCTACCTTCTTAAAATGCCCATTGACAGAGTCCTTGAACAATGAAGACACTCATTTAACTAAACTAGATTTTACTTCCAACAACCGAAAAGGGTCATCAACAGGTTTTGATTTTAAGCTTAAATCTTCGGGATATTGGTATATATACTTTTTATATAACATTCTTATTGGATTATCAAGCAGCAGGATCCAGCGCGTGGTTGCTGATGGACACTGCAGGGAACTCATAAATGTCATTCCAGGATATCACAAGGAGGTGTTCTTGGTTCTTTATTATTTATCATACATGCGCATGAGACAGTTTGAGTCCAGAGAATGATATTTCTTTTTTGTGCTGATGGTGTCACTCTAACTAATGCCATTCCTGCACGAGATAACAAGGGGACTCTGATACCTGTTTCCCTTTGAATAAAGAGCTTTGTTAAGACAACAGCCTTCTTAGTAGGAGGTGGATACTGAAGCTGAAATTGAAGTGGTCCGTTCTCGATATGCCTTGTACTACTTACGATTGATAGGACTCTTATCATTTGCAACTGTGCAATAGGCAAGAAGACCATACTGATCCTTATTAGCTTCGTTTTTCCTTTTCAGATATTTGCATAACCTTTTGAGTTTTTTTTTCATATGACAGATTAATTCAGCATTCTTCAAAATTAACAGAGTATTTTTTACAGTATATTCTTCATCTA
>BOPN01000506.1:368368-383368 GCA_017312705.2 Penaeus japonicus
CTCATATGATTCGTCATAAATTAAATATGTATTAGTAATATTAATAGCAATAAGTCATACGAATAGCCAAACCAAATGACCTTTGATATTTGCTAATGATGTAAACATGTAACATCTGAGAGACATATAAACAAACAGACAGATAGATAATTCGAAAGATGTGAGAAGAGGAAGGTAGGCAGAAGCGGGCAGTTGATAGACGAATAAAAATATTCTAGATACAGAATGATATCAATAGATGGATATAGGTAGATAGAAAGAGTTATATCACTGAACATAAATAAATAGATAGAGACACGGACTAATGAATACAGATAAACTAATACAAAGATATGAGCATATACATGGGTATGAATGAACAGTGAGAAAGACAGGTGAACATAAATCGATCGACAGAGGCACAATAGACAGAGTAGATAGAGACAGACAAAGAAATAGAAATAAATAAATAGGTTAAAACAGAGAAGCCAAGAAGCAGCTTACTCGTCTATATAAAAAAGGACCTTGACACTTTCCCCGTTTTGCAAAGAAGTGTCAACGAGAACCTGTTACTGTTTTGCTCTCTTTATGGCTGTCCATTTACGGCTCTGGTAATTCGCTCTCTCCGCCGCCCAGGCCTTTCTCTTGGGCGAAACGTTCTGGAAAATCTGGGATCGTTTTGGAAACGTTTTTTTTTTTTCCCCAATGTCGAATACGTGAAGCCTGATTCGAAAATTCGACACTAAACTGCACTCCCCGTGTTAATGTTACGGAAAAGAAGAGGTACATTATTCGAATTCTTTATGTGCTGAGTTAGTTTGCTAGTTTCCTTCTTATTTCGGGCTTTCATTGCAGCTGGGCGAATGTCAAGGCGGGCGTAAAGCGGTCTTTAGGGTTTAACTTGGTCGTTATGGGTAAGTGAAATGAGTTAGGGTTGGAAACACGAGGGTACAGGTAGTAGTATGAAACTGTTGGACTTTTGCAACGATAGTTAGATGTTATTTTGGGGTTTAAGCATGATGTTTTGGTTCATAGCGTGTTCTAAGAGTTATGCGGAAAAAAATAATAGTTACTCCTAAATATGTAAGATTCAAACTTTGATGATAAAACGTTTTTATGCTTCAAGAACATACAAACGAAGGAAGGAAAAGATTATGATTATAACTTACTGAAATTCCGATGATCATACTGTCGACAAGAAACAAATAACGAACAATTTCTGCGATGGTATTGATGACAATCACAAATGTGTTTCGATGGGAAAAAAAGAAGTCGACGTTTTGTAGAGATCACATGAACTTATGGTCACTAAGAAATTGGTTTTCCTCTCCTACTTCTTAAAGGAACCTGATATGAGAGTGCGTGCCGGGTATGAGGTGGGTTAGGAACAGTTTAGCATGTGATCTTCGTTTGAAAAGGAGGAAAAACATTGCTTTCTTATCTTTTACAGAACGTTGACTTGAATTCACCAGGATATTTATGCAACCAACTAACCTCATTAAAAAAAGGGCATTTGCATAGATTAAACCCATAGCAACAACTCTTACTTGTGAATATTTTTAATTAAAGTTGATAGCAGACACCTCAGTTGCTAAATGTAAAAGATGGCATGTGTTTATTCAATCTAATTGTTATCACCATACCTTGGAATTTACATTACTATCCTTCATAAACCACATATATTAATTCTCGTAGATTTAATTGAAAGTCTACATCCAATAACAACTTTTTTTTTTCTTTTTTTTATCTATACCTTAGCTATATTCTGACTTTCATTAATAATTCCTCTTTGTTTCATATAATTTACTTTAACCTTGTAGTTTATGAACAAGGTTAAGAATATCAATTAACTATTTTTATATCTTTTATATCATTATTCTGAAATAACTTGAAATAAAATGAAGGTGGATTCTCTGTAGTGTATATGAGGATACGTTTTGTTGAGGTTGCTATCGATGAGGTTGAGAAATGGAACTCCCCTCCCCCACCCCCTCCCCCTCCCCCTCCCCCGCGAGCTGGAGCAGCAGAGCCGAGCCAAGCGCCAGCCAAAGCCCACCAACTCAAAGGCCCAGACAAGCAGACTGCCAATCCAATCAGATGTTCCTGAACCCTTAACCATGACATCATCAGCTATGACGTCACGAGTCGACCCGGAGTTCGGCCAATCCCCTTCAGTCACCCCTTTCAAGATACCGATTGCCATAGGGTCAACACGACTTGCAGTTCCTATTCTTAGTCCCTGTTATTTTCCCCCCTTTAGACACTCTCTCTCTCTCTCTCTCTCTCTCTCTCTCTCTCTCTCTCTCTCTCTCTCTCTCTCTCTCTTTCTCTCTCTTTTAGCCACCATTATCCTCCCTTTACCTCCCCTACCTCTAATTTCCCTTCCTTCCTTCCTCCACCTACTATGTCATTTTCTTTTTCCCCCTCTTTCCCCTCTCCAGTTCCTCTCTTTCCCTATCCCCTTCCCCCTTTCCCTTTCCTCATGTCTTCTCCTCCCTTTCTCTCCCCCCCCCCCCTTTCCCCTTCTTTCTTCCCTTTCCCTTTTCCCTTCCCCTTTCCTCCCTTTCACTTTCCCTTTTCAACCTTTTCCCTTCCATTTTCTCCCTTTCCCCTCCCCTATCTCCCTTTCCCCTCCTCTTTTCTCCCTTTCCCCCTCCACTTTTTTCCTTCTCCTTTCCTCCCTTTCCCCTCCCCCTTTCTCCCTTTCCCCTCCCTCTCCCCCGCCCCCCTTTCCCCCTAACCCTTTCTCCCTTTTACCTCCTCCCTTCCCCCTCCTCTCTGAGTCCCCCTTCCCCCTCCCCCCCTCCCCATAGAGTCCAAGGGGGCGGAGGGAGAATTGGCTCGTGTGGCGTAAATCAGGGTGCCGTATCATGCCGTATCATCGCTCGTTGAACCTGAAATCACGGTCTAAAACAGAAGAGGGGTTGGGGGGTGGAGGTGGAGAGGGGTGGTGGTTAAGAGGAGAGGGACGGGGAGGAGGGAGAGGGAAGGCGAGGGGAAGGACGAGAGGGAGAGGGAAGGAGGAGAGGAAGAGGGACGGGAGAGGGCCAAGGGAAGGACGATAGGGAGAGGGAAGGAGGAGTGGAAGAGGGACGGGAGAGGGTCAGGGGAAGAAAGAGAGGGAGAGGGACAGGAGGAGGGGCGGAGGGCCAGGGAAAGGAAGAGAGAGAGAGGGAAGGAGGAGTGGAAGAGGGACGGGGGACGGTCAGGGGAAGGAGGAGAGGAAGAGGGAAGGAGGTTGGGGGATGATAGATGGAGGAAAGGGGATGAGAAGAGGGGTGATGGATGGGGGGAGAAGGATAGGGGAAGGGGTAGAAGGGTAGAAGAAAGGTGATTGGGATGGGGAAGGGAAGAGGGGAGAAAAATAAATTTAAGGGAGAGAGGGATGAGGGAAAGGGAGAGAGGATCATCTGTCGCTAAACCGATGAAGGAAGAGAAAGAGAGAGAGAGAGAGAGAGAGAGAGAGAGAGAGAGAGAGAGAGAGAGAGAGAGAGAGAGAGAGAGAGAGAGAGAGAGAGAGATAAAGGGTGAGAGGAAACGGAGCTGAGGGGAGAGGGGCGGGGGAAGGGGATGAGGGGAGAAGGACGGGGGAGGTGGCTGAGGGAAGAGGGAAGGGGAGAGGAGGTAGAGATGAGGGTCCTGTCCCTTCTTCCTCTCATTATCGTAAACATGAGGCTCGACAGACGGCAGGTCATGATCGTTGCCTTTCCCTCACACCACCTCACCTCACTCAAAGCATGAAGTTAATTTAGGCCTCGAAAGGGCGAGGGAGGAGGAGCAACGGAGGGAGGGGAGGAGGGAGGAGGGGAAGAGAAGAAGAGAGGTAAGAGAGGAGGTGGGAAGAGAGGGAGAGGAGGAGGGAGAAGGGGAAGAGAAGAGAGGGAGAGAAGAGTTGGGGGAGAGAAGAAGAGAGGTTAGAGAGGAAGAGGGAAGAGAGGGAGGGGAGGGAGAGGAGGAGGGAGGAGTGGGAGAGAAGAAGAGAGGAGGGAAGAGAGGGAGAAAAGAAGAGAGGAGGGAGGAGAGGGAGGGAAGAAGAGAGAAGGGAAGAGAGGGAGAGAAGAAGAGAGGAGGGAGAAGAGGAAAGAGGAGGGGAGAGAAGAAGAGAGGAGCAAGAGAAGGAGAAGGAGAGAAGAGGGAGAGAAGGGAGGAGAGGAGGAGGGAGGAAAGGTAGAGCAAAAAAGGGAGGAGAATACGGGAAAAGAGAGGAAAGAGAGAATGAGGGAGGAGACGGGGAGAACAAGAGAGGAGGGAGAGTAGGAGGGTGGAGAGGAAGAGAAGAGGGAGAGGAGGGGGAGGGAACATAAGAGAAGAAGGAGGAAACGAAGAACCGATAGGAGGGGAGAGAGGGAAGGGAGAAGGGGAGATAAAAGAGGATCGGAGGATGGAGGAAAATAGGGCAGGAGAGGAGGGAGAAAGAAAGAAAAGGGAGAAAAAAGATAGAAGGAGATGAAGGGAAGATAAGAGAGGGAGCAGATGAAGAGAAAAGAAGAGAGGAAGGAAAGGAAGGAGGGAAGGCAAGAGAAGAGTTAAGGAAGGAAGGAGAAAGGAGGGGAGGAGAGGAATGGAAGGAGGAAGGGCAGAATAAAGGGGAGGCGAGGAAAGGTGGCAAGGAAAGAAGAAGAGGGAAGGGAGGGAGGGAGGGAAGGAGAAAAAGGGAGCAAAGAAGGCAGGGGAGAAGAGAAGAGAAGAGGTGAGGAACGGAATGAAGACGAGCTAGAATAGGAAAAGAGAAGAGATAGAGGGGGAGAGGGAAGGAAGGAGGGAGGGAGAGAGGAGGAAAGGAAAAGGATATGATGGAGGAATAAACAAATCAAAAAGGAATACTAATAAAAAAAGAAGCCGAACAAAATATGAGAAGAAAGGGAAGATGACTCGACCCTCCCACCCCCTCCCCTTCCCCTACCCCCAAGGGTTTGGCCAGTGGAAGTTGAGCGACCTGTAGCGGGGCGCGGCTGGGCAACCCTGATTTAATATGACAAGTGTAATTGGCTATGGGTTAGCGAGGGCAAGGTGTAGCGGAAGAGATGGAGCGATGGAGAGACTACGATAAAAATGTGGGGCGAGGAAAAAATATTCAAAAATGCAAGAGATGTGGCTGGAAGCTAACAAAGATGAAAACATCAAAAGAAGAAACGGAATCAGAACAGGAAAATAAAGAACCATACGTTCGAGGTGTGCCAAGGAGCGAAGAAGGGGGAGCAGGGAAAGAAGATTAAGGACAAGAAAGAGTGTAATAAACTCTGGGTGAATACAATAGTGCAATGCATTTACTATAATGAATGTAATAGTGTAATGAACTCTTTCCAGGAATCAAAAGGAAGGGTCGCTCGGATACAACGAGAAAGCGCAAAAAATCAATGGCTTCTTTACACAACTGGCAAGAGGGAGTGATGCGCTATTCAGCTTTGCACGGAGAGACGGAAGCGGTCTGTGTAAACAATGTTTTCAAATAAATTAAGGTTAATTTTCAACTGCATAGAATTGGGCAATTGCCTTTTAGATGACGCAAATGATAAATTACGTGGTTTGACATATTCTTAATTTAACAGATGTGGGGATTGACTTCGGAATTATTTCCTGGCGTTTAGTTGAGGGCAGATACAAACACGTGTGCAAACAGAAATGCGCACACAAAAGCATGGACGTAGAAATAGACATAAACAAACACAAACATACACATACATATAGACGCGCGCGCACACACACACACACACACACACACACACACACACACACACACACACACACACACACACACACACACACACACACACACACACACACACACACACATGCCAAGTATGACACGCGTGGCTGGGCGAGCCAAGGTCACGACGGGACGCAAATGCCAGTTCTATTACCATGTCAACAGTGACCCTAGAAAGCCCCGCCCATCGTGCTACTGAAGAAGAAGAAGGAAAGGAAGAAGAGCAAAAAGAGGAGGAGGGAGAAGAGCAAGAAGAGAGAGAGGGAGAAGGGCGAGAAGAGGAGGAGGAGAAGGAGGAGGAAGAGGAGAAGGCGAAAACAACTAGGCAGACGAGAGAGAAATAGAAAAGAATATAAGGACACTGCAGACCATTGAAAGACGGAAAGAAAGAAGAAGAACATAGAAGAGCAGGAGAAGAATGAGAATAAGAACGAGGAGAAGAAAAAGGAAATTAATCCTTCATGTTGTCACTGTTTAATCACTGCTTTTCCAACACGTGTGGCTTCGGTGTGGGCGGTGCGAAGGTAACGGGGGTTGAATGTGGGTGGGGCGTAGAGGAGAGAGAGAGAGAGAGAGAGAGAGAGAGAGAGAGAGAGAGAGAGAGAGAGAGAGAGAGAGAGAGAGAGAGAGAGAGAGAGAGAGAGAGAGAGAGAGAGAAGGATAAGCTAGGTTTGCGGAGCTGATGCACCGCCGGGTATATATACACTGAGGCGAGTCCGCCTGTGTCAGCGAGTGCTGACTCGACCTGAACTTGGTCCTTAACCACCGAGGTACCCAGGCACGGTGGTGACCACCTGGCGACGGCGACAGTGGAAACTCGAGCTTGGACGGGGTGCTATCTGCCGACCACGGGATGGGAGGTCGGCACACTAACGCCTGCACTACCTAGCGGCTAGAGAGAGAGAGAGAGAGAGAGAGAGAGAGAGAGAGAGAGAGAGAGAGAGAGAGAGAGAGAGAGAGAGAGAGAGAGAGAGAGAGAGAGAGAGAGAAAGAAAGAGAAAGAGAGATCTGTGTGCGTATTGTATATAAAGAGATAGATAGATAAATAGATAGATAGATAGATAGATTGAGAGATAGAGAGAGAGAGAGAGAGAGAGAGAGAGAGAGAGAGAGAGAGAGAGAGAGAGAGAGAAATAAAGATGCACTATAAAAGGAAGAAAGCAAAATAGAGGCAAACAGTAAACTATCTTCTTACAGGCACAGTCGGTCAGGCAGGGTTACAAAAGGTCATTCGTGTCCTGTAGTTTGAATGTCGTTAACCCCCCATAACCTCTCCCCCTATGATATGCTTGTCCTAGACGTGGCTCGGTGGGCGGGGCCAACGCCACGCCCATCCCTGCAGCTTAAGGAACGACTCACCACATTGCACAGTGTTGCAGCTCCTAGAGATGTCTTCGAGTAAGTGGTCAAGCGAAACTGCAATTACGTGTTTTATATAACAAACTAAATGTAATTGATAAAATATGAAGCCGACGAGAGAATGTCTCGCAAATACATAATCTAAACTTGGGATCCAAAACCCCAAAGGATTTGTTTACTTGCCACTTACAATATGATTTCGATATTCAATCTAAACACTTAGGGCTTTGGGTGAAATGAACAAACAAGAAGTAAAATGTCAAGGACATCAATAATAAGACGTCTATTCCCATTATTGGATCATTAATATTCCTGCATCCCGACCATGGCGACGTACCACAATAATCACACGTTTTCTTTAGGAGATTTCCCCGTTAAATTGGTCACACGTCAATCAGATCGTAGGTCAACCAGCTTCACGATATGACCTCGGGAGGGGATGGGGCAGGAGGGAGGGGAAGGGAGGAGGGGAACATTCAAACTGCAGGACACGATTGACCCTTTGTGACCTTACCTGACCAACTGTGCCTGCAAGGAGATGGTTTACAGTTTTGTCTTTCTTTTCCTTTCTTCCCTTTTGTCATATCTGATTTCTTTTCTCCTTCTCTGTCGCTCTTTTTCTTCTTTCATTTTCTTTCGGTCTTTTCTCTCTCTTCCTTTGTTCCTTCTTTCCTCATTTTCTTTATATTTTTCTCTCTCTATCCCTTCCTGTCTCACTCTTTCTCTCTGTCTGTCTGTCTGACTCTCTCTCTCTCTCTCTCTTTCTTTCTTTCTCTCTCTCTCTCTTTCTCTCTCTCTCTCTCTCTCTCTCTCTCCCTCCCTCTCTCTCTCCCTCTCTCTCTCTGCCTCTCTCTCTCTCTCTCTCTTTCTCTCTCTCTTTCTGTTTAATGCCTCTGTCTGTCTGTCTGTTTCTCTCTGTTTCTGTCTCTGTCTGTTTCTGTCTCTCTCTCTCTCTCTCTCTCTCTCTCTCTCTCTCTCTCTCTCTCTCTCTCTCTCTCTCTCTCTCTCTCTCTCTCTCTTTCTCTCTCTCTCCCCGCCTCCGTCTACCCCCCTTCCTTCCGCCCTCTCGCTTCTCCCCTCTTTTTAATCTTCTAACATGTCTATACATTCCATCCTTCTCCACTTCATTGTTCTCTCCAAGCCTGTTCTACGACCTGCCTGTTCGACCCGTGAATGAAATAAAACCTCAGGTGTACAGGCAACCACAGCAGGCACGGATGACCCACCCAGAGGCCGGCCACTGACCTCTGACCTGTTCTGTAGGTGCTGTGTCTGGAGACCTTACCTGGCGCCAGAACGTCCCTTGCTTAATTTCAAAAACACACGGATTGGCTGGACGATGTGAACTTTCAGAATGCATCCGTGTGACCAGCGGGATAGATAGCGATAGTTGGCATACACTCTTGCTACTACAGTCTGTCACTGTCAGAAGTAAAGGGTAAAAGGTTTTATTTTTTTATTGGATGTTGATCAACACTGCTCTCTGAACAATATTGTATCACCTTATCGGCTGATTTCTATATACAACACACAACATCAAGCAATAATTTTCAATCTCGCTTTTATTCAGATAAATTCATTTGTTCATTTCAATCATTCAAGAGTTTTTTTTTTCAATTCTGTATACACATTATGCCTCATACAACGTCATACAAAAAGGAAAAAATAACAGAAGGAATTATATATAATATAAAAAGGTTTATAAAAAAGAAGTTTCTGGCAATTCCCTTCGCGTGACATATTTTCCATCGGACAGAGAGATATTTTTTGCCCGCATATCTCAACAATTGCAATTATTGGTTGCAGGAGTCCTGGCGATAAAATATTTTCTTGCAATATTTCGCGTGCAAAAATTGGTACTTCTCCAACGGCTCGATGTCTAACGCACAGGTATCAGTAGAACTATTTTTCTTTTATTTATCCAACTTGAACAAATGTAGCATGGATTGAATCTCCACATGCTGGACAAGAACAGAAAATACGAAAAAAGGTCATTAATACTATTGCAACATTTCGAGAGAAAAAAATCTTCGTGTTTAAAAATTTAGCTTTATTAATATTTTGGATTAACCGAGAAAATAAGACAAACATACATCAGCGTCGGACGCAGCTAATGTATGTGTGCGTGTCTGTGTGTGCGTGCGTGCGTGCGTGCATGTGTGTGTGTATATGTGTGTATGTGTGTTTGTGTGTGCTTCTCCGTCTCTCTCTCTATCCCTTATGAAGAGATTCTTTATCCTATAATGTCCCAGAAACCATCACTACGGCCGTAAGTTGAACAAATTAAGAAAAAAATGCAACTCCACAACAACAACAAACAAATAAGCAACCACCGCAATGCACTTTTTAAGTGCTGTTCATAATCGATGCAACTTCACAATAACAACATATAACAATAACAAACTACAGCAATATCGCCTTTCCTACGAGTCTCCACTGAACGGAATAGATTAACAATACCACCTTATAAGACCTGGCAAAAACAGCAATGAAATTAACATCTCCTGTGATGCCTCTTTCTCTTTCGGCACAAATTAACAAATATTCAACTTCACAGCATCAGCAACAACAGCAGTGAACTTCTCCGGAAAGGACCTTTTCTCTCTCTCGATTCGGCACAAATTAACAAGATATATGAAACTTCACAATAACAACGACAAATATCTTCTCCGGTAGCGACTTAAATGCTTCTTGCTCTTCGTCACAGATCGGAACAACTGAACAACAAAACATTAATGACAACTACACAAACACAACAACAACGAAACTTTCTCCGAGAGGAACAAATGAACAACACAGAACGACAATAACAATAACAACGTGCAGAAATATATGTCGAATATTTTTATCAAACTTTAAATAGCATGAAACCTAGGTAAGATAAAGGCAAAACACTTCAAATTCTTATGAGTAAATAGAGAATAACCACAAAAAATGAGAAAGTGTAGAAAACTCATTTTCCAAAAGAAATGATGACACGGTGTCATGACAACAACAACACCAAACGTCCCCTTTGGAATGACCACTTTTTCTCACGTTCCCTCACCGCGGTAGAGATAAGAGCACGTCGTCCTTTCTTTGCCCCGAGATAACACTCACCTCCCCCGTTCCTGTGACATCGTAGTGCTGACGCCCCTTTGCGAAATCCTCATTAGGGGAATGCCCTTTTCGTGACGGAGGAGGCTGTAAACACGCAAAAAAAAAAAAAGCCGGAATGCAGACGGAGATGGGAAGGAGAGGGGAAAGTGGAGGGAGCGGAGGGGAAAGTGGAGGGGGATGGGGAGGGGAAGGTGTAGGGGGAGGTGAAAGGGGAAAGGGAGGTGCAGGCGGAGGGGAGGGGGAGGGGGAGGGGGAAAGGGAAAGGGAGGTGGAGGGGGAGGGGAGAAGGGAAATGGAGGGGGAGGTGAAAGAGGAGGAGAAGGAGAAAGGGGAGAGGGAGAAGAAGAGGAAGAAGTGGAGGCGGAGAAGAGGAAGAATAAAAATGGTGAAAATGAAGAAAGTTGTTGACTTGACTGAAGAACCGTGGAGAGGACACATGTATAAAGATTAACAGTATTTACATGGCTTCTTTACAAAAGAAATAATCCAGAAAAAAAAACTAAATGATAACTAAATAGGATGAGATATGAACAAAGAAAAAATTGAACACGGGAATGCTTGTACAAAAATATTTAAGAAGACGGTTCTGAGAATAAAACAAACTACTCTATTATATACGAAATAGTAGAAAGTTGTTTTCATAAGCAGAAAATGCAGATAAATATATTAGAGAATTAACCAGCAAGCAGAGTGAAATTACAAATATATTTAGAGGCGTTGAGGTGTAAACTGGGTGTGGTAAACAACAGGGTCGCGTGAGGTTAATGATGTTAGGAATATTGAGGAAGTTAATATCACGGATTAGAAAAGTGAAAATAAATACAATTTAGAAAATGGAATAGGGGTCTGAAGATATAATTAGGGAGTGTAGAATATTTCTATGTTAAGATAGAGAATGTAGAATAGTTAAGAGAAAATGTGAGACACTTTAAAGATTAATAAGAAATTTTACAATATTTCAAAATTGAAGTAAGAAAAGGCTTTAAATATAGTAGGAAAAGATGTTTAATGTTTTTAAATCTCACCATAGAGAAATAAGACGAAACACAAGTATTAGCCTGGTTAAAAGCAGTGTTTGTTGTATTTAATGGCAAAAAAAGGGATACTAATGTAACAGTTGGACCGACTGATTAAAATCCCACGAAATTGTCTACAGTCTACAGTTACTTACGAACTATTTGTCTACGAGGTTTTTAAAACAAGGCAAAAACTATATTTACATTCTGATGAATTTTCTTTTTTGGCTATTTTTACTCTTTAATTTCGAGGTTTTGGAAACAAGGCAAAAAATATATTTGTATTTTGATATATTATCTTTTGTTTATTCTTCCTATTTTATTTAAATTCTCTAAACAAAACAAAAACAGTGTATTTACATTCGAATAAATTCCGTCTCTCCATCCTTCGAGATTCTCACGGATCTTCCTCAGGCACAGATGAAAAAAAAAAAAAAAAAAAATCGCAAAAACACCCCCCACCCCCCCCAAAAAAAAAAAAAAAAAAAAAAAAAAAAAAAAAAAAGCAGAGGTACGGAAAAGGGTCCTTTGTTAATCTCTATGGCAAATCAAAGGCAACTCTAACCCAGAGAGGAGAGTCGCCCATAAGATGTTATTAGGAGTCATTGAGACCTCCTTCTTTCGCGAGCTCTGTGCCGTTCTTATGGGCGCGTGGGTGTGATATATCCTACCGCCACGCTAAGACAGACGGAGCGCAAGGAATATCCGCTCGCTCGCTGGGATCGGGACATTTAGATCGGCTGGGAAGGTTGGAGTGGGGGGGGGGGGGTAGAGGATGGAGGGGGCTGCGGTGAATGCGTGTGGGTACGCGTCTCTTTCTGTCTGTCCGTCTCTCTTTTCATTTCTTTCTATCGCTTTCTTCCTTTTTTTTGCGCAAACACACATACTATCTCTCTCTTTCTGTCTCTGCCTCTGTCTCTCTCTCTCTCTCTCTCTCTCTCTCTCTCTCTCTCTCTCTCTCTCTCTCTCTCTCTCTCTCTCTCTCTCTCTCGTGGCATTCGCCTTTCCATTCCATTAAGGACAACCAATTAACGTGGCATCAGAAGCCCGGTCGAACGTGACATCAGATTACTAACCTAAACAGAATCGTCCGAATCGAGTCTCTAATTAACCACAGAACAAAAATCGATCGGATTATCCTGTCAGCTACATTAACAATAATTAAAAAAAGCAGCTGATTGAGCACGACACTGCCAACGGACAATCTTGAGAGCATTACGAACCAGCAAAAAATCCTCTTTACTCGTTAAGCAGAAGGCGCTGCCAATCAAAATTCAGCGCGGCCTGGCCCCGAGGGAGTGACTGCGAGGGATCCCTGTCAATTAAGACGTGACGCTACTCATGCGTGAGGCCTCTTGATAATTAAACACGTGTAAGTGGATCGTAAGTGGATAGCTAAGTGGATAGTGAGCAGCGGGTGGACGAGGAAGGCTGAGCAAATATTTTCCCTCAAAGTCTAACAAAGAGGTTAATTGAGGATAAGCAGTAGACGGTGCAAGGTGCAAATGTTGCTTTGATTATGATTTTGAGAATTCATAGCTTTAGAAGAAAATGGTTTGAAAATCTAGATCACTTCTGATTTCAGAATCAAAGGCTCTGATAGAAAACCGTTTGTCTAAGGGAAAATCCTTTTATACTGATCATGTCGTCGTTAAGAGTTCGATAGTTCAGTGAAAATATGCGCAACCTGTTCGTCTTTTATCCTAAGTATCCATGTCCAAAACTTACAGCCTCTAAATGCAACGTTCATCGCTAAAAAAAATATTTACTTACAAACACCCATTTCATTCTGTATGAGTTTAATTCTTCATCGTAATTCACAAAAAATAACATTTGTTTAGAATTCCAACCAAAAAATAAATCGGAGGTTTAAAGTTCAAAGAAGTCTCGATGTCAACTCAAAACTTCAAAATTATCAGATTCTATTCTGCAATCAGTGTTCAGTCCACAAACTCCTCATTGTGTCTGATAATTCTGATATATAAGTCAATATTATATTATTGTTTGTCTAACTTTATATATTGATTTGTTTGTACATTTCCCCTCAAATAAATTTTATCTAAATTTCTTTGGCTCTGATTCCTTACAATTTGTCTGATTGGTCTAACCTCTCTATGAATAATAATATATCAATTTGGAAATACACTTTGCAAGACAGTATTAGGATTTTCATATGATTCGACTAATCCATTCTGCGGCCGTGAACCAAGCTATTAAATTCTCGTTTTACCTGTTAGTGTATAATGTATGAATGAATGGAGGAGAAGAGGGAGGAGGAGGAGGAGGAGGAGGAGGAGGAGGAGGAGGAGGAGGAGGAGGAGGAGGAGGAGGAGGAGGAGGAGGAGGAGAAGAAGAAGTAGTAGAAGAAGAAGAAGAAGAAGAAGAAGAAGAAGAAGAAAAAGAAGAAGAAGGAGAAGAGGAAGGAGAAGGAGAAGGAGAAGGAAAAGAAGAAGAAAAAAATGATAAAGAGGAGGAGATAATATCCAACATCAGGCAGTACTGGATTGTTCAGTGATGAAACCATGGATTAATAATGGCCTCATTTTGACACGAAATTTCCGGAAGAAAACCAATTAATATCAGTACCTCCAACAACGATTTCTTAATGTTAAGACTATCAATGTTTACACTGTTTGGTATTCTCCTGCTTTAAATATTATCTCTTCTCAAACCAGTTCTTCTACCAGCAAATGTTACAAAAATTACTAACATTTTGGACTCCTATTAGTGTGCATTTAAAACACCATACATTGATTTTTCTTCCGGGTTTGCTTTGTTTAATGTACAATGTGACTATTCCATGTGCTTGCAGTACCTTCTTATGTCGACATTTTTTTGCAGTGGGAAATTTTCCATCTTAAACTCTCTTTGGGAAGGGTTTTGGGGAAAAATAGTCACACCAAGCTTGAGGATTAATTTATTAATTCAATCAATTTGTATTCCAGTGTCACTGCATACGCATGAGCCCATCACAATAAAATTAACGTCAGAGTCAATTAACGTTTTCAGATAAATGTTGGTGAGGTATACTTCATTATCCTATTGCGACATTTTAAAAGTGGCGGAACAATACTTAGGTTCGTCTGTTTCGAATCTAACCTCAGAGATAAAGTGACATTCATTCCCCAAGCCAAAGATGTCACGGAAATGACAACACAGACACTGCACCAGGAAACTTCATGCAAATGGCAGAAACCAAACCAAATGGCAAGAATGACCCAACCCGAGTTCGAAATCCCGGTTTCACTTTCTGACGAAAACCGCCATTTGTGAGGCGAGGAGATTCGTGCATTGAGCCCTCCTTTCAAAGTCCTCACGTGCGCGATTTTTCCATCAGCAATTTCTTAATGTTAAGACTATCAATGTTTACACTGTTTGGTATTCTCCTGCTTTAAATATTATCTCTTCTCAAACCAGTTCTTCTACCAGCAAATGTTACAAATATTACCAACATTTTGGACTCCTATTAGTGTGCATTTAAAACACCATACATTGATTTTTCTTCCGGGTTTGCTTTCTTTAATGTACAATGTGACTATTGCATGTGCTTGCAGTACCTTCTCATGTCGACATTTTTTTGCAGTGGGAAATTTTCCATCTTAAACGCTCTTTGGGAAGGGTTTTGGGGAAAAATAGTCACACCAAGCTTGAGGATTAATTTATCAATTCAATCAATTTGTATTACGGTGTCACTGCATACGCATGAGCCCCTCACAATAAAATTAACGTCAGAGTCAATTAACGTTTTCAGATAAATGTTGGTGTGGTATACTTCATTATCCTATTGCGATATTTTAAAAGTGGCGGAACAATACTTAGGTTCGTCTGTTTCGAATCTAT